>JAVCKT010020577.1:0-14977 GCA_032273925.1 Rhynchotus rufescens | reverse complement strand
TGCGGGGCCGGCAGCTCCGGCCGGCAGCCTGGCTGCGGCGGCACCGGCGCGGGGACCGTGTCTGCGGAGGAGACGCGAGTTCAGTCCCTCCAGTGCGGAAGGGCGGGCTGGCACAACCTCTCCCTCCGCGAGCGCTTCTTGCCAGACCCTCTCCCCAACAACCGCTTCCCTGTTGCCCAACCCTTTCCCTCTCCCTCCTCCTTCCCAGACCCTCTCCCCACCAACTCCTTCCTTGTTGCCCAACCGTGTCCCTCACCCATCTCCTTCTTCCCAGACCCTCTCCCCACCAACTCCTTCCCTGTTGCCCAACCCTCTCCCTCATCCATCTCCTTCTGCCCAGACCCTCTTCCCAGCCAAGAGGCTCTTGGCATCCGTGTGAGCCAGGGGGACTCCCTGATCATAACAGAGCCAGAAGAGTGCTGGCCACTGCCAGGGACACGCTGGCCACCCGTCACAGCCTGGCCACTGCTGTGGCCCCCCATGACCCATCAGGATTGGGACTGTGTGGCCATCCTGCTCTTGCCCAAATCTGCAAGCCCCACGGCCGGCGGTCCCCAGGTCCCGTCCCGCTTCCCGGCGGCGCCCCCGGCACGTACCCAGCAGCGGGCTCTGGGCCACCACGTAGCTGCGGAGCGTGATGTCGGCGGCGCCGCCCGACTCCAGCGGGATGGGGTGCGTGTGGAAGTGGCGCAGCATGTCGAAGATGCTCTGGAACCAGAGGTGCTGCACGTGGCACTGCCCACTCTCGTTCAGCGACAGCCGCAGGTGCTGCGAGGAGGAGGCGGCGGGAGGGTGAGCGCTGCCACCGGCACCAGCCGGGCCCCGCGGCGACGCGGAGCGAAGCCGGCGGCACCCACCTTGGCTTTGCCCTGGAAGTTGAAGGTCAGCACGTACTCGCCCGGCCGCGTCTCGCTCTGCCGGATGACGAACAGGCCGTGGCTCCTGGCACCCCCCAACAGCACCAGCTGGGCCGCCTTGATGCGCGACAGTGTCCCGTGGAACCAGGGGTAGTCGGAGAGGTTGATCTCTGCTTCAGCCTCACCATCCTCCTCTGGCCGTGAGGAAAGAAGCATTTTAAGGAGGGAGAGCACAAGACTGAGGCTGCCAGGCACCAGGGCAGGCACCACCTCGATGCAGGGACAGCACAGGAGAAGGCTCCAGCCTTCTTCTCTGCTCTTCATCCTCCCCTCCTCACCCTCCCGAGCCCCCCGGTTAGCTCAGCAACAGCATTTCATGCTGGCATGGTGGTGGCATGACCTTCACCAGCCCAACCCCTGCCCAGGTACCTGCTGGGTGCCCTCCGGCAGCACCGGGAGACTCCAGGGTCTGCAGGAAGTTCTCCAGCGGGACGTGGGTCAACAGCTCCCCCACCGAGTCCCTGGCGCGGCCGTGGGCTGCAGTGACAGCGGTGGCAGTGGAGGCTGCAGGGGTGGCACTGTGAGCGCTGGGCATGGCACATCTGTCCGGCGGCCTGGGCGCATCTGCGAGGGAATGCACAGAGGGAGGTGGCCAGCGGTTCAGCATCTCCCGAGCCTTCAGCGAGGGGGGCCACCTCCCCAGGGCAGGTGGCAAGCACTGCCACGGCCCTGGAGCCACCCTAGCTGGCTGTCAGGCCGTAGATGAAGAAGATGATGGACAGAGGAAGACCCATCCCTATAGCACTTGGTAGCTGCTGCAGTTTTGGCTCCCCCCGCATTGTCACTGTGAGGATCCGTCTTCCCAACCCAGTGCTGACATGCAGAGACACCCGCCTCCCACAGGGCCATTCCTGGGGATTTGGGCTTTTCCAGGCCTCCTTACCATCAGCCAGAAATTCACAGCTGCAGGAGGACACCCTGCCTGGCAGGCAGGCTCCCTGCGCGCAGGCGGCCAGCTCGATGTCGTCCCCGCTGTCCCTGCGAGGAGAGCACAGGTTGCGCGCGGGCCGCGGGGACGGCGCCGCTTGCAGCCACGCAGCGGGGCCTTTCCTCGTCACCGTCACGGCGACACGCAGCTCTGCACGCTCCCCCGAGCCGGCTGCAGCAGAAGTCCCCGCGGCACCGAAAGACAGAGCGGAGGCAGCTGCTGCCGGGGCGAGCAGGAACTGCCCCGAGGGCGGCTTGAAACATTTCCAGCCAAACGATGTGGGCGAGGAGCTGCAGCAGGGGCACTAAAACTTCCCCTTGGGGCAACAAAACACGATGCTGAGGATGCTGACTGCTGCATGAGGCAGCGCGGCCGGGCCAGCTTGCTGCCTGCCCCACCACCCGTGCACTTCGGCATGGTTCTTATGCAAGAAGTCACGCTTGCTTCGCCTCCTATTTTTAGCCCAGCCGCCGCCAAGAGCCCCGTGCCTGCGGGGAGCTGCTCGCGGCGGGCTCGCTCGCTCTTGCTTAACAGCGGACACGTGTTTGCAGGCAGCCGAGGAAGCGCGCTGTGTTAGCGGTAATGGCTCACGAGGGAGCTGCTGAATAATTTAGTGACCAGTAAGTGAATCAGCCATTGGGAGTCATTCAGCTGCAACCGTGCAACCGTTTGACAAAGAGAGGAGGAAAAAAAAAAAAAAAAAAAAAGGAAGAAAACCAAAACTGACTGAGCTCTGCAAAAAATCCGTTGACAGGGCACTTAAGCGGAGGTTTCAGCTCGGCGTCCTTGGCAAGAGGACCAAGCGCTGCATGCAGGAGCCGAATGAGAATTTGTTCTTGGCACTGCACGCGTGTTAGTGTATTAAGTAGCTCATTATTATTTGCTTTAGAGTTCATTATTATTTCCTTTACTGTCCTGTCCAGAGGCTAAAGTGGGTTTGTGCCGGGTGCTAAGCCACCGCACAGGGATAACAGGCTGCATGAAGCAGAGCGAGGAGCGACGTCGGGCTTGGGACAGCTTGAATTTTCTACTTTGCAGCTTGGACATCTCATTCTGGGCTAACCTCGCTTTTCCAAAGCCACACTACAAAGGCCAGAGCTAGGGTACATGGCGAGGGGTGGGGGAAGCGATGCCCATCCCTGCTGCCCAGGACCTCGCGCTTTCCGAGCCAGCTGCATGGCCCTGCCGTGCAGCTCCCTCCTGCTGGTCTTACCCGGGGTCGATGCAGTCTTGGATGTCTGCCACCCAGGAGTGCTTCTGCAGGGAGTCGATGGTCTCCAGGATATACTCGGCGCCGTTTTCCACCTGGAGACAAAGCGGAACCGGGATGTCAGTCTGCCCCTGCCTCCAGTCACGCGGCACAAGCCGAGTCCCCCGAGCCACTATTAAATAGTGCTGCTGGATGCAGGCTGAAAGTGGGAAAATAAACACACGCTGCCACGGCAGCGAGCAGACCCCAGGGGCAATGCAGTGGGGAGATGCTTCCGTGCGCCCAAGGCCATCCGTGACCCCGGGTCCAAGCCAGGACTTGCAGCAGAAACCATCCCATTTGCAGCAAACTGGTGCAGGGTTTCACCAGCAACCTGGAACAAACCTGGGCATAAAGGCCTAGGGGGGGACCCTCGGTGCCAGCACAGTCCCGTGCCATGGTCCAGCCCTGCCAGAGCACTGGGGTATCCCCAAAACTGCCCCAAATACAGGCTATGCACAGGCAGGGGCTCGCTGGGAAGCTTGTTGCCTTGCTCAGTGCACAGGAATCCTGCCAGACCCCCAAACCCAGGAGGCAAAACCCTCCCTTGTGTTTTTAATTTGTTTTCATGCCAGCTGGTCCAAGAGGCTTCTGATTTCCCAGCGCTTCTCCACAACAGGGAGAGAGAGAAACCCACTTGGAAAGGAAAAACAGCAACCAAAGCGGAATGCTAAGGAGCCCGGAGCCTCGTGCTCCCGCCGGAGCTTCCCGGCAGTGCGGACACCACAGCAGGACACGGAGCACGGGACGGAGGGACTCGGTGATCGCCCCGTGCCAAGGGCAGCACCTGGGCAGGCTCTCCCCGCCTGAGAGGATCCACCCGGGTATCCCGTTGCCCGCCACCACAGCCTTCCAACAAATTAATTTAATCGCATACAACCGAATCACAGGCCTGGAAATAAACAGGGCGCACGGGGAGATGAGGCCAGGGCTGCGCGGGGCAGAGGAGCAGTCACAGTCCCTCCATCCCTTTTATTTAAGGGAGCAAAGCAGCATCTTGGGCTTTCTGACAAAAAACCACGATGCCAGCTTGGACGAGAGGCTGCCTGGCTCCGCTGAGAGCCCAACCTGCAAAGGAGGAATGGAAAAATCCAGCAAAAAGGGATGGTGCACAAAGTGAGATAAGGCTAACAGGGAGTGCCAAGAACAAAAGTATTGTATGCGCACGGTCCCGAGAGGATGGCAAAGGAGGAGGAGGAGCAGGGCCGGGGAGCAGGTGGCACGGAGGGAGCCAATGTGCTCAGGGCCTTTCTTTGAGCTGTGCCGGGCTCAAAGGATCGATCGCAACCACTTAACCCCATGGCAGGGTGAGGGCTGCGGTGCGGCGAGGGGGGCATGGGTTAGAGGGCACCTCGTAAATCGGGGGCCTCGGAGCGTGGGGACTCGTGTTTGCCCCCAGGGTATTTAAGGGAATGGCTGAGGTGACCTCGGAGCTGACACCGTTGTACTCTTGGCTTGAGTGAGGCTGCTGGCACAGGCAGACACAACGTGATAAGGAAACACGGTGCGGAGGAAACCCTCACAGGAGGATCTGGAAAAGCTGATCCTACGGAAAAGCACATCCTACGGAGTGGATGGGCCACGTTTTGGAGCAGTGACCAGTTCTCAGTGCAGGGCAGAGCCAGCAGCAGTCCCAGCATCAAGGACTGTCTCATGCACAGCACTTTGTGTTAACGGCAAGCAGATGGCATCGAGGTGCTCGCGAGCCGCACGCAATGTGAATGAATGTCTCAAAACAGGGAAATGGTCTTGGAAAGAGACAGCCCCGACTGGATTGCAGCTCGGTTTCCCGATGCCAGCGCGTGGGCTCGGGAATGGCTGTGGGCACAGCACAGCAAGGACATCACTGCCAGGGTTGCATCCCATCGTGATCCGCGTAGGTGCCCTGGCAGCGGAGGCACGGAGCCTCCGGGCACCTCCGCCGCTCCGGGTGGCCACTGGGACACAGGCCAGCGAGGAGGCGGGAGCGGAGCCGCTGGGGATGCTCGGCAGGCCGAGGGCAGCCTGCGCTTGGCAGCGTTCTCCTTTCTGCACTTCACAGCTCCAGATGCTTTCAAGCAGGTTTGCTCTCCCGCGAAGCCTCTCCGCTCCCCCTGCACAGCCCACGTCCTGCACGCGGGGCTCTACCCACCGTGGGCAGGGAAATCCCGCAGGACGCTGCTGCTCTGGGTGCTCCTGGGGCGTTCAGGAGCAGGACACCTGCTCAGGAGGTCCCCGCTGCGCACGGGGCCCCGGGCAGCCCTCGGTGTCCTCTTGAATGACACATTCCCCATGGTGGATACACAGGGTGAAATGATGAAATTCAGGATGGTCCCCAGTGCTGCCCGGCCTCAGACAGAGGCGGTTTCCAGCGCTGCCGCTGGAACACACTCGGATCCCTGTTTGGTGCAAGAAGCTGCTGCCACAGCTGCCACAAAGAGCAGCAGAGCCCATTAAGCTAATTAATTGTATTTTGCAGTATGGGCTTTCTCAGGGGGTCGCTAGCTGTACTGTGAGAGGCTTTTGCTATCTGCTTTCACCACAGAAACTCATCTTCGTGGTGCAATGCAGCACCCCGGGGTGCCGCAACACCCAATGCCATGTGGTCGCTATCCAAGCCATTTAAGGGACAACAAAACCAGCCAAATTGCTGCTTGGCGACACCAAAGCCAGGCTGGGGGAGGCAAACCAAGCCACGGGGAGCCTTGGGGTTGAGGTTTGTCCCTGCGGACCGGGAGCTGCACAGGAGGAAGGCGCAATCTGGAGCTGCACCACGGGCACCCTCTCCTTACCTTCAGCACGAAGGTGTTGTCCTTGTCGGGCATCTCCAAGGGCATGGTCGTGCGGACCTCGATGATGGCCGACAGCGGGATGCTCACCTTTGGTTTGGAAGCCTGGCAAAGAAAAAAAAGAGCAGGGGTTGAGAAGGAGAAAAGCGCACAGTTGCCTCAAGCGCTGCCGTGGGACAGCCCCGCACGGCTCGCCATAGGGCAGGATCGCGGTTATTACAGAGCGTCGAAAGAAAAAAGGAGAATAATAAAAATAAAGGCAAAGATTTGATTTCCCTCGTGTGCCTGACAACTCTGAGCTCTTTTAATTAAACCAAGAGACGGCCCCGTGGAAGACAGGGGACTTAGCGCGCTTCACTGCCAAGCCTCTTCCTCATTTCAGCGCACGCTGATGCTGCAGCTCTGCCCACACCACTTATTTTTGCTCCTTTTAGCCCTTTCTTTATTAAGATATGCCCAATACAGCATATCTTACAGCAGAGGCGTGTAGTGCACAGTATGGGCAGCCAATGAGGGAAAACAGAGGGCACAGGGCAGCACCCAAGGGTGCCCCGGGTACACGGCACCGCAGCAGCGCTGAGGCCGAGGAGATGAGACCCACCAGCCTTGTCTGCGCAGGGGATTTTAATTCCATTGGAACAAAGAAAAGCGAGCGTCCTGGAAGGGAGGACTCAAGTCCTGACCAACCCAGTGCAGCCCTGACGCCTCTCCGGGAGTTGCCAAAGGTTCAGTTCCCATTTTGGGGAAAAATGAAACCAGTCAGAGAAGCAGAACAGGAACCACCTGCCCCCCACGCACAAGCGCTGGTGAAAACGCGGGGACTTTTTGGACACTTATTCTGGGAGGAGCAGAGGCTGGTTCTGTGCTTCCCTCCACGTGCAAAGCGTCGCGCTGGCATCTCCCCTGCTCATCCCTTGTGGTCAGCGCGGTGCCGCAGGAGCAACTTGCTAAGGAAATCTAAGAGCACGGCCACGCTTTCTGCAGGATCTACGCAAGTGCAAAGAGCAAAAAGCCGTGCAAAAACGGGGCAGCTCTTAAAGCTAGAACATTTGCCAGAGGAGAAGAAAGGTGGGTTGAGAGGAGCAGGAGACAAAGTGAAAACCAGGAGGGCTGCAATTGTGATAGGAGAGGAGGAAACACCCAGGGAAGCCGCCGGGGAGCTGAGCCTGGCTGCCCGCGCGGCGTGGCACAGGGGTCAGGAGCCGGTGAACGGAAACGAGATCTTCCTCTTGTCTGGTGACACCTGCGACGCTCTCGCCCTAATGGATTTTCCATGTGTCCTGTTGTGGCTGGGGGGGTTTCTTCCAGCTCAGTTTCACACGTGCCCCCGAGGAGAGGCAGGTTCCTGCCTTTGGAAGCCATCAGATCCAGCTACGAGGGAGGGACGTATGTTATATGTAGAGATCAGAGCTTCTCTCTGTGAGAGATGTGCTCCAGTTTAGACTGGTAATTCATATTCTACGGAGCAAGAGATGAAGATTAGGTGGGGAAAAACAGCGCGGACTAACACTACCAGTGCCAAGGGGCATTTTAGCCTCATAAAAACAGAGAGAGCACCTTTTAAAACATGCAATATTCTGCTGCACCCATGTGCAGTGCACGACACCATCTGCCCAGCAAACACAGGGTATGAAGCACCCTGGGACCAATGGAGAATTCTGCACCCCATCTGCCTGGCTTCACCGCTGGAGATGGAAACACAAACCATAAAATCCTGGAGAAAAGTAAACAACTTGTGGGTTTTTTTTTCCTCCCTTCACAAAGTATTTAAATAATCTGCAATTTCATTACGAACACACAGAGCTAGTAAAACCCCAGGGACTCGCTTAATATTTGCACAGCGCTGCGCAAAGCCGGGACTGCACAGGGCACGACAGGCACTGCCATGCGGCTGGCACGGGCACGGCTCATCCTCCCGCCGTCCCACGGGGCTCCTGTGGTGCCCTTTGCAAAGCAAAGGGTCCCCAGCCAAAGCGATGGCAGCGGCCAGGCCTTTCCCATGTAAGCAGGTTCAAAGGCATCATCCCCACCATCCATGAGCTAGAGCAGGATTTTATCCCAGCTCAGGAGCAGAGACAACAAAAACCCTAAAGAAACTACCAAGGCTGCTCAAATTTACCTCAAAAAACAAGAAAAATGTCAGCAGAAAGGCCGTACTCGACACAGGCCAACGTTCCCTGAAGGGCTTGCGCATGAAGGCTGAGCCCAAACACCAGGTGACTCCTCAGTGACTGGAGGAGCAAGACCTGGAGGTTTCTAAACCACCTGGAGGGGTGTGAAGTGGACAGGTAGGCTCACCCCCCGGGACAGCACCAAGAGATAAAAAGGGATCATGGAAGTTGTGTTCGTGTGTCCCCACGCGAGCAGGGCCCTACCTTTGGGGGGACGTAGAACTCCAGCAGGAACCTCTCCCCTTCCACCTTCACCGCCTTCCTGAGCAGCAGCCGGCACTTCTGCCACTGCGAGCTCCCCACACAGTTCGTGTCGTCGGCCACCATGTAGCGGAGGGTCCCCTCCCTCTGGATGTCCACCAGGTCCACCTTGGAGGACTGTGCCTTGGAAAGCCGCAGCTTGTGGGTCCATTTCTCCCGGGAGTCACCGTGCTCCTTGCTCCCCGACGGCCACGGCTCCCTCTCGGCCCTCCTGCCGCCGTGCGTGGCCTCGGCGCCCGGCTCCGGCGAGGACTTCCGATGCCACATCTCCTTGACGCCGTCCACCACGCACAAGCTCACGTTCCTCAGCGAGAAGCCCTTCTTGAACTTGGGCTTGGAGGCGGCATGGACGGACACGTCCTCGGAGCTGCGGGACTGCCCGTAGGAGGAGACCTTGCGCGCCTGCGCCTGCTGCGAGGGGCTCAGGTAGCGCTGGGCGCCCAGCGGGTGCTCCATGCTGTCCAGCGACTCCGTGGAGGTCTCCTCCTTCCTCTGCGCCACGTCGCGCCCGTAGGGCACGTGGCAGTTCTGCAGCCCCACGAAGGGCACGATGTTGTACTTGGTGGGCGAGTCGGACACGAACACCCGGCTCACCTCCAGGCTGAAGATGTCCAAGAAGTTGGCGGCGAAGTGGTGGGAGAAGGAGGCCTCGGCGCCCGGCGTGTCGTAGTGCGGGTTCTCCCTCAGGAACTGGCAGAACTTCTGGGCGAAGTCGACGGCGGCCGCCTGCGCGTGCAGCTCGCAGAACTCGCGCCAGTCGGGCAGCGGCGAGGACGGCTCCTGGCAGAGGGCATCGCCGTTCATGACTGCCCCATCCCACGGCCGGCGGGCTGCGGAGGCAACACGGACACCGCGTTGGCACCACCCAAAACACCTTGTGCTCGCCCAAAAAAAGGCACCTCATCCAGGCTGCACGAACCCGCTTCTCTGCAGGGATGGGGTTCCCCTTGGGGTGCCCAGCCCGGCACCAGGGGCTCCAACAAAGGGAGCATCCTCACCGGGAAGCGGCCTCGGTGCCGGTCCCTGCAGGGGACAGGGGGAAGCGGCACCGCTGCGCTGCTCGGCACGAGCCTTGCGCGCGCCGGCTGCACGAGCCCCGAGATGTGAGCGTGATGCTAAACTAATGTGATTTCCAGGCTGGGAAGCAGGTACCCAGCAACTAGCAGAGCGGTGTTAGCACACACCGCATCCCTGCAGCAGTTTTTCCCTGGAACAAAGGGAAAAACAAAGGCTCATTTTCCCCCAGTCATGCTGCAGCTGACGGAGAGGCCGCGGCAGAAGAACCCCCAGGCCATCCTGCGATGGGGGAAGAAGAGACCAGGGACCACTTTGAGACAAACCCTCCTCCACCAGCCTTGCAACGGCTCCTTCTCCACGACGGCGTGGGAGCGGTAGCCTCCGTTTATCTCACACAAACACCCACGTAACCGCAGCCGCGAGAGGTGCCGCGGCACCGAGGGACCCGAGGCCGCGGCAGCCCTGAAGACGGCGGCTCTCCCCGGCGTCCCCGCCACGAGCTCCCTCAGGACCTGCTGGGATGTGAATTATTCATTCACTTGGCCCAGATTTAGAGCTCATGCAGCACTGCACGGTGGAGGCTCTTCTCTCCCCTGCATCCTCCCCAGCTTTTATGATCCCAGTTAGTTGGGCACCCCATGGGGACACTGGGAACGAAAGCACCAGAGCAAAGAAGCTTTGGGAAAGGGTTTTTGCATAGTTCCCCTTCATCTGCTGGGCAACTTTGCCCTGGCAGCAGCCATAAATTGTCCTTGTTTTATGGCTATGACCATGCAAAGTGTTATTGATTCCTTGGAAAACCGTTAAGGACTCCTGGTCCGGAGGAGCCGGAGGGGACCCGCCTTGAGGATTTGCATCGCCCGGGTTTTGTCTGCTGCGGCTCAGCAAGGGAGCCGAGCGGGGATGGCTGTGGGAGAGGGAAGTCAGGGAAAGGCAGCAGCTGCCAATGGATATTCCCCTCCATCCTGGTGTCAGCCCCAGAAACACGCAGCTTTTGCCCATCCATCCCTCCAGGAGATGCAGAGTGGGATCATCCCAAAGCCAAGGTGCAAGACAACACTTCCAAAAAAACAAAAATCCTAGACAATAGAAAAAATAAATAAAAAGGAGTGCCCAGCCACTAAGCAAGACTTGGAAATTCGTCACAACGCGGACAGAGGCGTTGCAGCATTTTCCTCTCATCAATCTGGGGATGAAAGACGTTAAAAGGCCAATTTACACCAGTGAAGCCTGGGGGAGAGATGGTCGAGAGGATGGCAATGGGACCCACTGATCCCTGCAAGAAGCCGTTTCCCAGGGCGGATCTACCTGCATCTCGGTGCCTCCATCCCCTCCATGAATCCTGCCCCACTTTCCAAAATAACTCACTGAGCCACAGGCAGCTGCTGCCAGCAAAGCACGGGAAGGAGACATGAAAGCAGGCAGCAAATCTGTGCTGCCTTCCTCCCACCCCAGAACAAGGACAACTTGCTTCCATCCCGGCTCCAAGGACACGGCATGTTCCTAGGGACCTTCCAGAGAGGCTGCAGCCTTCGGAGGTGCTACCTGGGGCTCAGACACCGGCCCAGGGCTCATGGAAGGGGAGATGGAACAACCTCAAGGACTGCTTCTCGCCTTAAACAAAAGATCAAATAATAATTGTTTAAAAAAAGAGGAAAAAAACAGTGGTCTGTTCTCAGAAGGAAGCTGTGTGGGCAGATAAAGTGGAAATTGAGATTATTGTGCTGGTGTGGACTTCTGCTGTTGAAAGCCCCCGCAAGCTCATCCCCAAGCTGCTCTCGGAGCAGCGCAGGGCCCCCAATGCTGTTACTTGAGAAAGCAAGTCCAGGGAAAACTAACTAACTAAATAAAAGGATTTGGGAATCTGAGGACCAGCCAAGTGTAGACCCTGGGTGCAGGCACAGGCGAGAGGCGATCGCTGGCAGCACTGCTGTGATGGATCCAGATCCGGATGGATCCTGGTGACGGATGGGGCGCAGCCTGGGCAAGCAGGGCGACCCGAGAGCCGGGCGAGCTCCTGCCCTCACGAAGAAGTGAAATCCAAGCTGCGAGCAGAAGGATTCCTTGAGGCAAGCGGGAGCCAGGAGCAGCCTCCGTGCGGCGGCTCCCGGCCCGCAGCGCCCCGGGGCTGGGATTTATCGGCGGACACGAGGAAACCCGGACAGCTGCTACGCCCCGAAAAGCAGATGAGCTCAGAGGGCTCCACGTGCTCGCAGGGGGATCCCAGCGCCGCGATCCCGGCGCAACGCGACACCCGGGCAGGCGCGCGGCACGCGCGGCAGGACGGGCATCCCGCAGAAAGGGCAGCGGGAAGAACCGCTGCAGGAAGAGGGACACTCGGGATTGCCTGACCTCCCCCAGGGCTACACACACCGGCTCATGTCGGGAAGAGAAAGCCATGGGGAGAATACCCCATCCACGTGCTACGGATTCATCCAGACCTGCTGACATCCCTGTCGGGGGGCTGGGATGGGGAGAGTTTATCGCTCTGAACAGTCTTTATCGCTCCAGATACTATTTATACTCTACAGATCTTAGAACTCAGACTGGTTGTCTGAAGCAGATAGAAATGGAAACAATCTTCCTTCCTCTCATTTACTGTCCCTACCACTAAAATATTAATTGAACAGCATCTTGGCCTCAAACTTAATGGTCAAACCACCTGCCCTGAACCTGCCTCCCATCAAATGCGTGCTTTGACTCATTGCCCAGATGCACTAAAGGGCCTTCCTTTCATCCGGAGCCTGAGAAAGGCCTGTCCGGTGTGGAAAGGCTTCAGGATCCTCATCCACTGCCTGATTAACGATTCCTGCAGCCACAGCAGCTGCCTTCACAGCAGAGGCCTCCAAGCCACCGACCAACCCCACTGCTCCCACCAGAGGAAAAGAGGCTGAACTGGGAAGAGGCTCTTCCTGCTACATCCCCCCAGCTCTGAAGGGCTGGAGTGTCCATGGCCAGCCATGGTCGGAGCAGGACAGAGGAGCCGGGTGCTCTCGCACAAGGATGAGGACAGGGGAGCAGCTCCACGGAGTGACCCTGGCACGGGCCCTCCAAGGGTCCCAGCCCCTATGGCACACGGTGACACGACGCTCTGCGGAGCACTGCTACACCCGGGCACTGCACACACGAAACGCCACCAATGTCTTCCAACAAGAACTAGCTATTTTTTGAGGGGAAAA
The DNA here is from genome assembly GCA_032273925.1 of Rhynchotus rufescens. NCBI lineage: Eukaryota > Metazoa > Chordata > Aves > Tinamiformes > Tinamidae > Rhynchotus > Rhynchotus rufescens. The sequence goes on along the minus strand of JAVCKT010020577.1, from coordinate 2,487 downwards.
AACAGCAAGTGGCCACCTTCCCTACCCTCTCTTGGGGCACCTCACCTGCCCGCCTCTGCTGCACGCTTCTAGCTGACGATTAGCCAGTGCAAAGTCTATTTTTAAACACGGCAGCAGAGGAGTCTCCTGGGAGGCGCGGGGAGCCGAGTCCCCAGCCGCGGCACCGAGTCCCTCTCGTGCGGAGCCGAGTGCCCCTCGCGCTCCCCTGGGGCTCCCGCACCCACGGGGCTCCCGCTCCCGCGCGCTGGGGCTGCCAGCGAGGGGTCCCGCTGTGGCGCGGGGACGGGGCCCGGTGGCAGGAGGCAGCGAGTCCGGGCGCGCGTTACACATTAACCACGGGAAAGGCGCTCGGTGGGGTCCATCCGCACGGCTCGCACAGGGCCGAGGTGGGGAATGCAGAGTCTGATCCACTTCTACCGACCCGGCCCTTCACCGGGCACCGCTGGGTGCTCAAGTGGTGCAGGAAGGGAAGGACCTCATAGAGATTCCACTAAAAACCTGCCTGAAGTCAACTGGCATCAGGGCTCTGGAAGCGCAGCCCAAGGCCAGGCTGGGGCTCCCGCGACCGGCCAGCCCACGGAGCGTGGAAAGCAGCCACCTGCGTGCGAGGAGAGCCAGGGGCAGCAGCACAAGCAGGGAAGGAGGGACGGGAGGAGCAGCCACGACGGGGCTGCAGAGGAGCAGCTCTGCCTGCCCGGCGCGCCGGCCGCCTGGCCCTGCGAGCACAGCGTGTGCGCGGCCATCCCCACTTTCCTCGGCCTGACCCGAAAAGAGGAAGAAGAGGAGACGGGACCTCAGCCAGCAATTTCCTCAGCTAAAGGGGAAGAGGAGAGGCAGCAACTTGTGTCCAAGGAGGAGGGACTGCTGAGGCAAGAGGAGAGTGAACCAGACAACCCTGCCCTGCGGGAGCACGAGACCCCTCAGGAGAAGAGGGGACAGATTCCAAGCCCAAGGGGATCACAGTGGAACCAAGCAGCAGTTTTAACCGCAAAAGCCAGACCCAGCAGTGCCGAGGCACAGGGAGCAGGACAGGGGAGACTCCATCCTCCTCAGGCCCCACCAAACATCCATACTCAACGACGCTGGCAGAACTTGCCGGCTCGCGTTGGGTGAGAGACAGCACAGGCTGCCAGGCACAAACACACGACTCCAAACATGCAACAACAGTCTGGAGCATCTCAGCCAGAATTATGCAACTTTTCTTTCTCTCTCTCTTTTTTTTTTTTCTGGAAAGGAGCTACGGGCCTGTCACCCAGGGGTGCCACGCGGCGTTGCAGCGACGGGACGCAGCCCGGTGAAGCAACGGGGCGGAATGCGAGCGAGGGGCCAGGCTGCCTGTGCCCGGGGTTTCGGCTCAGCGCCGTTCCCGGCGGCGGCAGCCACCTGTCCTTGCAAACGGGATCGCCGGCCGTGCCGGGGCAGCACGGGTGACCTTTGCAGAGGAGCCTCAGCGCCCGCGGCGCTCAGTCCCCTCCAGAAGCACCGTCCCGCGGGCTCAATCGCGCTCCCAGTCCAAACCAAACCAGAAATACACCTTTGCCTCCCCTCCACCCGCAAGGAAGCACCGGTGAGGACAGGGGGAAGCGGCTGCTTCCTGGGCGTTTGGGGACACGGAGCCTCTTTACCTCCTCCCTGTTCCACTTCAGAGGGTCACTGAGGAGCCAGCCGCAAAGTCCTCCTGGTTCAAACCCAGCGGGTGGATTTTGACACGGGAACACGAGGCCACAGCCGCTTGGAGGGGCCTGGAAGGAGAATTTTGAGCAGTCAGAGCGTGGGGCGAGCGCGGCCGCCTCCAAACTGTGCCCCGAGGTCACGTTTCATCCCGCTCGGCTGCGCCGGAGCCCGGCCGGCTGCTCCAGCAGCAAGCGGGGAGCGACGCGAAGGGCGCCGCGATTCCCGAGGCCTTCCCGGAACGGCAATCGCCGCTTCCCCAGGGAGCGGAGCGGCCGCCGCGCGGACCCGGGAGCCACCGGGGCCCTTCCCGGCGCCGGGAGCGCGGCGGGGACAGGGGCGCTCGGGCAGCGGGAGGCGCGGGGCGGCACCCCACGGAGCCCGCCCCGCCGAGGGGGTCCCGCCGCCCCCCCGGCACCTGCCCCGGTTGGGGGGTACGCGCTGCCCGAACCCGCCGCGTGCGGAGCCGCCCCCCCGGGGCTCCGCGGGGAGGAAGAGGAGGAGGAAGAAGAGGAGGAGGAAGAAAAGGAGGGGGTCGCGGGGGGGGGGGTCCCTTCCCGTCGGGTCTAGCGGCGGCTCCAGCCACCCGCCGCTTCCCGCAGGCAGAGCCCCCGGTTCGGCCCGGCTCGGCCCGGCTCGGCTCGGCCCGCCGAGAGCCGCCCGGGGACAACAGACCCCGCCGGAGCCGCCCCCCCCCGCGCCATAAATACATCGATCGCCCAACAAACCAACCCCGCCCCCCCTTTTCCCCGCGACACACACGGGGGGGGGTCGCAGCCCCCCGAAAGCCGCCCCCCCCCCCCGGGATGCGCTTAC
>JAVCKT010020576.1:4055-20389 GCA_032273925.1 Rhynchotus rufescens | reverse complement strand
GTTGCAAATTAGCAGGAATCAAGTTCGGAAACTGTAATCTGCTCACGTGGATTAAATAAATCCAATTTACGTCACCAACAGGACAAGAATAAAATATGGACAACACTTAACAATGACAAAACTTTCTGCTCATTCAAACTGTTTTTATGTGTTATAGAATTCTGGAAGCTGTGGGATGTTTCTCCAAGTTTGAATATATTTCATTAAATCTCTATCTGCAAAGTATATATTGGCTTATAAGTGTGCCTTGTATCAGTCAGTTACATTTGGCATCAGTCAGCTGCATGCAATAGGCTTACATGAAGCGTATAGGTTGGTTTTGCAACCATCCCGCTTATTAGCTCACTAAGGTAAAAAGCAAAACAAAATAGAAGAATAACAACACAATTAAGGAAGAAATTATATGTCTGGAATCCACCCTGCTGTGTTGAAGAGCAAGATAAGTACATATATGTACCTCAATGTGCAATTTTATCTTCATTTTAACATCATTTTAATATTGGGTAGCAATTGCTACTTCTCCTGTGGAATAGGTGCTCAGAGCAGCTGAGCTCCCCTTCTGCCTCTGGGAAGATGCGGTCTTGCAAAGACAGTGGTACTGGTCCCTGGCAAGTGGCATGGGCTGCTTTTTGTCCACAATGTCACTGAGGTATGGATTTTACCACAAAATATCTTTTCTCTTATGCTCTTTTTTTTTTTTTCTTTTTTATTTTTTTTTTCCAGGAGAACTAATTGGTGCTTAAATAGAATAGGTTCTCCAAGAGTGATTCAAGTTCTTATTGCTGTTATCAATGGGTCCAGGCCTGAGGTGAGTAGTCCTCCTGGAAATGCTTGTGGAATATGTAGTTACTGCTTGGTGCACATAGCGGAGGCTACGCAAGCAGTTTTAGGGGCCTTGCATGCTGCCTTCCCAAGCAGGCAGGAGCTGTTAGTGTGGAATGTAGCTCATGAGCTAAATCATCCTATAGCTCCTCGCTGAGAGGCAAGATCCAAGTCTCTAGGCAGAGGTCAGGAGATTTCTTTTAGATACCAGTCACTGCTTTTTCTGATAAGAACTCACATGCCATAGACTGGTGAGGAATCTGCCAGTACGGCATTTTTTTCCACCAGAAAATTCCCTCTTGTCAAAAATTGAAATATTTTGTGGGAATATATTGACTTCTTGTTGGAATCAGACAAGGATTCGAAATTCTACCAGACTTATGTGGGCAAAACTTGAAGTTACTTGCCCACAGCAGGATGGATACTGAGTTCTTCCAGCAAAGGAAGTCTTGTCCTGGGTTGACATCTGCTTTAAGAGACTACTCCATCTTTTGGACTGTGATTTACATCCAACCAGATGAAACCAGGCAAAGGTCTCAAATTTTTGATGAAGGTATATGCGGGTATAAAAGAAGCATTTCTGAAATGAATCAGAGATCTGATTTTAAAATGCAACTGCCTGTTTTTCAGAACTGTAGACTTACGCACACATGAACACAAGCAAAATTGATACTTGCTTCCTTGTGCAATTGCTAGGATTGTGTAAGTGGTTCCCAGCATGATAAACAGCAAAGGCGAGACAGTGAGATAGATAGCTTGGCCAAACAGGTATTTATTTGTCTCATGGTTGTTGATATACTTTTGGTGACTCTGCTTACAAATAGATGTGATAGATTTGCTCTCTTATATCCAGTTTTGATTATTCTTAATATTTCACAGCGAATACAATAGTGAATAGCACAGTCATCATTCTATTTTAGACAAGTATTACAAACTCTATATTTAGCTATATATTGTCTGTGTGACATTCCATTACCTCAGAAGGAGCACCAACACTCTCCCTGCAACGGCTATGCAAGGGCTATATCATCCATTACAGTTACCTGTTCTATCCCGGATATCTTTCACTTACTTCTTTAGCAAGGTTAAAAAAAAAAAAAAACACCTTGGAAGAGACTGCTTTACATATGTCTGACTAAAGTACCTAACATAGTCCTTAACTCTGTAGATGCTCCATTAGTGCAATACAACTGAATGCTATTAAAATCTGCATGAGGAAAAGAACCTATGTGATCAGGTTTGAGAAAATAACTGAAAAATTCTAATATAATTCTCAAAGCTGCTGATTTTGCTTTCTGTTCTTGTGTTCTTTGTGTTCATATGTCTCCTGGACCTTCTTTCCTGTAGAAGCATGACATGATATTTGCAGACCCAATACCAAACCAGTACATTACTAGATATTTTCTAGTTTCTGAATGGTAGAATCATTGGGATTGACTTTATACCTGAATCACAGCTCATCATCTTGTTACTTAATTCCACTGAATGTTGTGCTTACTTCTTCCTTAATTCTGAAGAATTAATTGTGCACCAAATAGGCTTGGATGCCTCTGAAGAGCATGCAGATATCAAGTCTGCCAGCCATGCAATGGGAGTGAGACACTTCAGTGACTCTGTTCATTCTCTGTAAGACAGTGACTGGAAAAAAACCATTGCATTAATTTTTGGCTTGTGTTCCACCAGATGGTGCTCTTTCTCTTGTCCTGAAGTTGTTTAATTCCTGTCCATTAATACCTAGCCGGATCTATCGACTCTCTGTGCCTCTTCATTTATCTCTTCCTGCAGCACAGTGGGATGCTCTGCAGCTGCTGACTGCTCTTGGCTGCCTTGGTTTACCAGGTCTCACCTGCAACTGTGCATGACTGGTCTACAGGGTGTTTGCAAGTTCTTCAAAACCCTAAGCTTCATTGGGAAACAGTGATATTGCAAATGAAGCTGCTTGTGTTGCACCACTGCGTTCCAGTGCTTTGTTGCCACCATGCATATTCACCATTACAGCACCGTCTGAGACAAGTGAACCAAGAAACAAGGCCTCCTCGGTGCATTTCCACACACTGAACTGAACACGACTGTTAGAGATTGTAACGTATTAATCACGGGATTATGACCTGCGAAGGAATGCATTACCTCTGTGGAAACTGCATATTGATTTCTCCAGCCTGGGTCTGTATCACTGTAAACAAGTGGATGACGTGCCAAGTTAGAAGAAATGACTGAGTCAAGTGGGAAACACGTCTGATTTTACACCGCCAGCTTCCTGTGAATTCTGGAGTGCCTCTTGTGTTCTCCTTGCCGCTGGGCCACCACACTGTCCTCTGCTGCTGAGGGCAGGCGTTGAGCTCGCCAGGCCACTTGGGCTCATCCAGAGCAGCTCGCCACCGCTGCTCTCGTGACTCCCACTGCTCCCACAGTGCCAGAAAGACAGATGGGGAAGGAGATAAGAAAGGCATTGCTATTACTGCACCATAAAATTTAACACATTGTCCAATGACTCGGTGTGACACGGTCGCTGTCGGACATTTTAGGTGTATGGAGTGGCACTACTAATGATCCACAAAGGACATTCCAGAAAGCTAACAAGCTCCTGATGTTCCAGAGATGCTGCTGGCTTAGTTCCACCAAGGAACCAGCAGCCACCTGCTTCAGCAGTTCACAGTCTGTTTCACCTCACCAGAGCCCTCATCCAGTCCTCTTCCAGTAATCTGGCTCCTAAGAAAATTCATGAAATAACTAAGCATATATTTTGCTATAAGGTTCTTCCTCTCTTCTTCCTTCCCCATATGCAGCCTGCTCCTGCCTTCCACCCCCTGTACTGGTATGTTACTGGTGGTGCTGAGGAGATGCACCTGCAAACGGCTCCATGATTATCTCAGTGGGTGGGTTCAAACATCTGATAAAAAGAGATGGTTGGGGGAGGAGGTGCTTCTTTTTAATAGAGTTTATGGGGTTTGCTTGGCTGGTATGGCAAGGTGGTAAGTTGTCGTAGCTACAGAGCTGTATTTATTTATGTTGTGTTTTATGAGACTGAGAATTATGACTCCCCTTTTTACCCTTTCATAAAATATGGTAGGCGCTTGCCCAATGAGTATGATGAGGAGTCGGTATTGAATGGGAATGCCAGGGCTTTAGCTTGCAGTGTGTTTTGGGGAGCTGCATAGCAAAAGCAAATTTTAAAAGGGGGGCAAAAAAGGCTTAATGAAAATCTCTGTAAGACCAAAGGGTTTTAATGATTTTTAAGACTACTGCGTTCTATTCCCACCTTGTAGGACTGACAATTCATGCAATTTCTTTTGTCCATGTTTCAAACACTACCTGAATACAATTAGGATTTTATTGTAAATCTTGAACTTTATTTTACTACTTCTTTTTCTTTCAATCTTCCAACCTTTCTTGAATATTCAGATTTTTAACTCTTAGTAGTTTTAGTTATAACTTCTTTTTTTGATTTTTTTTTTTTTTTTTTTTTTAGATTTTGTTCTTTCATTGCCAGTTTATATTCACTTACTTGCCATATGAATAATTAATTTGGTTATAGCTCTCTTTACTGTTTACTTTTCTCACCGATCAGCAGTTGAGTCCTATGAATAACTCTTTCACAGGTTGTCTATGTGGCCAAATGTCTATGTGGGAAAGGTGGCCAATTGCATTGATCTCAAGAGCTGTCTGGAGTGGTTGTTTCTGAGGTTTTTTTTGCTTGGTGATGCATTAGATCATGTTATTAACTTGGGAGTCTGGGTTTCTTTAGGATTCTTCAAATGCATAAATACTGTGATTCTTATGGAGGTATAACTGAAGTAAAAAAGGAGCAAAAATATACTCCCACTGCCATGTTTGTGGTGCTAAAGGCATAGGACATGTTTATGCTGAATTCTTCAAGAGTTAGTGACAGACAGGTCAAGATCTGCTTGTTAGTATGGATTAGAAAGATAACTTGAGCTATCAAAACCTAAAAATAGTTGTAGTGAATGCTTATTACATAGTCATATATACATAGATATTTCTATGTACATATAGCCAAATTTGATACTTGTTTGGGGAGCAGGCACAGAACAAAGAAAGGTGAAGTTCAATTTTATCTTTTTTTATACCCTTTGCCAAATTTTAGAACCAAATGGTAAGAGTGGACTTTAGGATGTATGTCTAGAAGAGGGAAAATTTTTGAAAGTATTGGAAGTATTTAAGCTCAAATCTAGCCCATTAACTAGAAGAAAAGCCTTCAGAATACTTGTGGATAAATAAATTTCATTTTTTTTTTTTTTTTTTTTCTCCCCCTCCCTCCCCCCCTCCATTCAAAGCTACCTGGATGGATTAGCTTGCTGGAAATGATTTTTGGGAGGTGGCCCAACACAACCCTAGAATGTGAAAAGTGACTTGGAAACAATCATAATTCTGATAAGCATGAGAAGGCAGAGGTGCAGGAATTCCTTGTTCGTGATGCAAAAAATGTAAAATGCTTATACAGTATGAGTTCAGGGAAATTAGTTCTGCAAAGAGTGCTTTTATCTCAGCAAGGGAGGTAAGCAGTTTTGTACTGCTCTTCTTTTTCATGGACACTGCAATTACAGGTGGGTAGAGGTAAGCTTGCATTCCACATGATAGCAGGCTATTATAGTCCTTTCTATCAGGACCAAAGGAAGGGATAGCTCTCTTGTTAATGAGGTCAAACATTGGCAGGCAAGAGCAGCCTCATTTGTGGGGTCCTGCTAGAGATCCTGTGTCTTTCTACATCCTTAGCTGGGAGGAGAGGAAGGGCATCTCTATTGTGTCTGATGCTGTATGTTTGGACTTTTGCGTTTCAGCAACAGCACCAGTGATGCCAATGGATCGACTTAGCAAGAGAAACTACTTTTGCCGATTCTTAGAATTGCATAATACACTGAAGATAGTCTTGGTCTGACATGTAGTTAGGCTTAACTCCTTAGTTTTATCTTGCTGCTGTATGCAGTCGACTACAAAAGCTACTGCTTGGATGAGGTGGAGCAGGAGCCTTTGAGGAAGGAGAGGACCCTGTCTGCTAAGAGTGTTTGGGCTTTGCCAAATTCTCCTGGGAGCTGCCATGACTCAGATGCAGAGATTGAGATGACAAAACAAGAAGGTAGTTTGCAGATAATGTCCAGCTGTGGCAGCTGAGACGGGCACTGCCCTGGGATAAAGCTGTTCAGGACAGTGTTGATTGCTGGGCTAACGATATCTCAGGTCCTTGGAGATGGTGGCCCATGTCTTCTGACTTTGCCCTCTGCACTTAGGTTACAGAGGCAGGGTGTTTTCAGGCTCTCTTCTTAACACAGACATTAGGGTAAATGCTCTGTTTAATTACTAGAAAGGACATCATATCCAGGCCAAGTTCTCAGCCTTCACTGAAATCCTCAGGAAAGATATTCACGGGTGGAGCAGGGAGTCAGAAGCACTTGGCAGCACCAGGGCTGGCAATGACACTGCCCGTCGGCATCCACTTAGCCATCGTAGCAGTTGTGGCTGATGCTCTTTTCCAGAGGCCTGTGGGCATTTCCTGGGGAAATGTATCAGTTGAAGTTCTCTCTCATTCCTTTCTTCTCTCTAGGGCATAAGAAGAGCCAACAAAACTGTACTGTATAGGTACTGAATATTAGCAAAGCAATGATGAGTTTCTCTGTGTGGCTTTCTCAAGGGAACCTGGAAGAGTGATTCAAAGAGCTTTGGGAATGTGTGTTTTAATAACATCCCTGGACTGTACTCGCTGGTCTTTGCATTTGGCTTGACACTTTGTTTGCTATAGTGTTTGTGAAATAGCGACAAGCCATAAACATCCATCCAGCTGCACCTCTGCAGGGACGTGCTTTGACATGCAGGACTACTTTCAGTGGAAGTGCTCCTGCTGCCCTCCTGGGAGATCTTTGTGGGTTCTCAAGTCATCCAGTTAAGGAGAAAAACAACAATAGCGTGTTACTGAGGTCACAGGATGAATAAGACATGAATAGCTGTGCTGGAAACAAAAGCTTTGAATACTTGGTGAGAAATGTGGGGGTTGATTAAAAGTTTGCAGAGTAGTCCAAAATAATGAAACACCTGGAAAAATGTTAGTGTGTGGATAATTTCCAAACAAAAAAAGAGGCAGGCCTCACTGAATAAACTGTTCGATGTAGGGAGTCGCACATATTTTTGTCTAAGCTATGAATCATAGGGTCATTCTCTTGAAGGTAAATCTTTAAGCAAGAAATTTAGAGGCGAGAGAAAATCAATGTGTCAGGCTTACCCTATGTCCCAGAGTGGTGAATAATTCCTTTGTGTTGCTGTAGCAACTGATGGCTCAATCCCCTAAGCTTAAACTTCTCACTAGCAGTGTTAGATCTTCAGAGTAGGTCATAAATAAAATTGATTTTTATCTCCTTTGCATCAGAAATCTTGCCGACAGATAAAATACCTTTATTTTCTATGCCATTTAAAAGAGGGCATATACTAACATGCCCACAAAATAACATGCCCATTTGTGACAGAGCTTTCTTCCATATCACGTCTTAATGTTGATTCATAACTGCCTTATGAATTGCCTGGACTTTATCTGAAAGTTTCAGTCAGATGTATATTTATTAGTTTGTCTCAAATACAGATTAGAAATATTTATAGACTTATTCTCCTAGTATTTATATGAATTGATATTATACTCTTTTACAAGTCTGAACCAGAAACATGATATCTATCATAACTTGCCTATGGCCTTAAAAAAAAAAAAAAAAAAAAAAAGTTGATCTATTTTTCTCTGTTCGGAAGCAATTTTTCAGATTTTTCTTAGCTAGTGCATTTCATATTGGTCTTTGGTCGCTCCTTTCCCCTTTCTTCCACAAATTATAAGATTTGTCACCTGTCAGGAAATCTCCTAGGGAAGAGCAGTGTTAGCAGCAGCAATCAGCTGAAGGGGTGAATGCTCTCATTACACAAAATTGCATGCTTAGCAATTAAAATATTTTAAAATAACATTGTAGTTGTTTTTATGCTTTATGTACAGTATTAAAAATAAAATCATCTACCACAGGTAATTTAGGAAAGCAGCTAATAATGAGTTCATTATTGCATAGCAAGCCAGTGTTGCAGTTGTGGTTATAGGCCTAGCCAAAGTCTTTGATCTTCTAGTTCATTAATGTATAAATGAAAAAACTATGGCTTTCATCTCGCATCCATTGGCTAATTATCTCAGTAACTGGTCTCACTCAGATCTCAGTTCTTATTCAAGGACTAACCCTTTCATTTTCCATTTTCTATGCAGTGAGTGAGTCATCACTGTCATGATTTACTGTCCTTTGTTAGGAGAGATTTGTTATTTACACAGTAGCATCCAAGGGGCTCATCAATCCATAAAACCTTCATTTGAAACAATTTGAAAAATACTAGGTGATGTAGCTATTTGCAATGACATCTTTTGATATTAAGTAAAAAGAGCTGTTTCTAAATAGCAAGATGCATTGCCTAATGTTCAGCCAGCCACAGGGCTGAACTGAATAACATCATGGTGTTACTGTACTCATTGGACTTCTTTCCCAGGTCCTAAACTCTATCAGGATATGAAATCCATGGCTGAATCTGAGTTTTGGAAAAAAAAAGATGTTGAATTTTCAGACCTATTAGTCTCAGTATTAGAATGTGCATTGTCAAAAGTCAAGGACAAACCTTCCTCTTGAAAAACTGTCTATATCAGGTCAAAACTTCCTGTCAGCTCTGAGGTCTCTTTACAAGAGATTTAATTTACTTCCAAATGTTTCAAACCGCTATTACTCTTCAGATAAATTTCAATCAACATGATGTATACAGTATGCACATTCATATTAGATGTATACACCTGTAAATGCTTATCCAACCTTTCAATTCTAACTTTTTTATAAGTCTATACATAGATCATGTTTTTTACCTTGCATTTCAAAAAAGTTTCCTAATTATCAAATGATGCATAATATATGATTGTCACTATTTATGTCTACATCATTTTCATTATTTTCATAATAAAAATAATGTGAATTAGGTAATTACACATAAGAAAACTAAGCTCCTGACTAAACTTGCAACCCAAGTATCCTAGGCTTCTTATTTCTGTTTCTATTTCTGTAAGCAAAACACATTTCTTGAAGAATTTCATTTAAAATAGCTTGAAAAACCCACGATTACTAATAATACCTCTTAGGCTGATATCTTATGTGTTAAGATGAGGCAAGTTTGGAAAAGTAAGACTGCAAGACAGATTTGGATACATAGTTGAATAGTCTTTCAAAAGAAACTATGCAAGTGGGAACACTTAACTCAGATGAGTTTCAGGAGATAAGGTAGGTGCAATAGATGCACCTGACTGGTCAAGCAACTGATTTAGATGGACACACAAGGTACTAAAGCCTATAGGAATCTGGTCTGACCTCTTAGTTGGCCTTGGTTTGAGCAGGAGGTTGGACTCCAGAACTCCTGAGACCACTTTGGCCTGAATTATCCTATGATCGTTTGAAAGAGATACACCCAAACTTATGATAATGGAAGGAAATATAGAAAGTTACTGTACCTTTTCTGGAGCACAAACCTTATGAGGAGTGGCTGTGGGAGCTGCGCTTATTTTGTCTGGAGAAGGCAAGGGTCAGGGGTGACCTTATTGCTCTGCATAACTTCCTGAAAGGAGGCTGTAGTGAGGCAGGGATAGATCTCTTCTCCAAAATGCCTACTGAAAATAGGACAAGAGGAAATGGCTTCAAGTTGTGCTAGAGGAGGTTCAATTTAGATATTAGGAAAAACTTCTACTTGGAATGAGTGATGAAACATTGGAACAGGCTGCCCAAGGAAGCAGTGGAGTCACCATACCTGGCAATGTTCAAGAAGTGTGTGGATGAGGCACTTGGGAACATGGTTTAATGGACATGGTGTTGAAGGTCTTTTGGTTGGACTCAAATATCTTAGATTCGTTAGGACTGGAAAAGACTTTTATGACTCCTATACAGTCTGTAAGAAGAAACTCAATGTTTTGTTTTATATTTTAATATATAGGAAAAAAAGTTTTGTTAGTTCTGAGCATATTAACATAATTTCCTGTGCTAGCTGTTTTGTGTACCAACAATATTTGTTGTGCACTTTCTGTCCGTGTTCAGTATGTCAGAGTGCTTGAAGGTCAGCATGTGTGCAAGTAACTGTTTTGATTAGATCATCATGACCAATAATGAAATTATGTAGTTACTAATAACATTGTATTTATATGTCTTAATGCAATGTCTTAATACAGAAACTGCCGTAAAGACTAGGTCTATCCTTTATTCTAGATGTGGCTGCTCCTTAGATGCTTCTTTCAGGTGTGCTCTGGAGAGGCATTTCTGCAATGTATGTGGGTGCATGGTGAGGCCACCAGCCTGCTTAATCAGCAACTTGTCTTACTCTATTTGGTGGGATCAACTCCTGCTAATCGGGTGGTTCCAGCAGGCATTGCTACCTATTAATATGGCCTGATACTTAAATAGTATTATTTCCAGACAGTATAAACTTGTAGCATTCCCCTATGGAAACTGCATGCAAGGATTGGCCACAGGGCATGAGACCAGTGATGGCATTTCAGGAAGATTAGAACTGCAGCTATGAGGCTTTCACTGGCTCACAAGAAGAGGGAGCAGCTGGAGGAGAGACTCACTCCTTTGAAATTCAGGGCTGAGTTGCTGTGGGTCACTGAGTCTAGTTTGCAAGCCACAGAATGAGTCCTACTAAAGTCACTCTGATTTTTTTTTTCATTCTTTGCTCCCACAGATTCACCATGCCAGCTGCTAAGAGCCATTTCAGAACAGGCATGGGAGAAACCCGGGAGAAGGCTTTTCTTTTAAAGTAAATCAAGTAATTAATTCTGAGTAATGTGATGTTGCATAGTAACCCTGTACAGAGAAGATGAAGTGCCAGCTCCATGCCAGTGCCTCACCACAGTGGCTGGGATTCTGTTCACATGGTTGCTTTCCAGGATTTGACAGCCTGGCTGGTAAAAGGCAAATGTAGATCTTCAGTGCTTGCTGATCATAAATATGCACTGCTGAACAGAACTGGACCCTTTTTCTGACAAAAAGCATGTGCCTGTGCTTTCAGCTGGGATCATGCCTTATGTCGTAATAACCTTGTGAAATGTAAGGACTGGCAAAACGAAATCTCTGCAGAGAAAAATGTTTTTGACTACTGTATAGCTATAAGACATAGGCAGCCCAGCTCAAAGATGAATGCAATATAATCCTAAGGACAAAGCCTAAACCATTTGGTCTCTCAAGTTTAATAGGCACAATTAACACTAGTATATTAGCCTTGTATATGCAAGACCTTCATCTATTTGAGCAATACTTTAGAGACTTCACTGCAAGATACATGACTTGAAAACTGATGTCTTGCAAGGCAAAATGCATTTATCTTTCTAGCAGTCCGTTTCAAGAAGATTTATCTCACTAGTAGAATAGTCTAGATGCTATGACCAGGTGGATACAGAGGCTGAGACACACGAACTCCCCAAAGACTGTAGCAAAGCCAAAAAATAACACCTCTCTAGTATTATGTGTGTCTTGCTCAGAAACTCACAGTTCAGAAGAGGCAAGTTTTGTAATGGTAACCAGCAGAGTTTCTGAGGTCAGTGTAAAACATTTACGTAGTCTACCCTTCCCTCTCCAACAGAAAAGTATTTGCCCTGGTCATGTATGCATTGAACATGCACAATCTCTAGCAGATAACATAGTAGTATGTCCAACTAATGGAGGTAAAAGAAATTCTTGGGGCATATAAGGATAGAGCTGAAAGTTGAGCATTTCCTTTTAACTTCTAGTAAAGTTGAAGTATTGTAAGGAAAGGGTGCATTGTTTCAATTTTGTTATACAAACAAATAAAAGTGCTTGCAGTTCCACGGAATTTTAACAGAGTTAATCATAAACCTGATATTTGCATCTCATTGGTACTGAGCATTGTGTAGATATTAGAGTTGGGACTAAACTGGTTTGGAAAGGTTTGCCTGCTATATCTGTATTCAGTGAGCTGCCCTCACTCCCCCGCTCAGATGTTCACAAAGGAAACCATCTCATAGTTACAAAGATGGAGGATAGGTCTATGAAGTGCTCATTCTTCATGCTGTCTTGCTGGTAGCTGCTTACTTTGGAATGTGCCCAAAAGATCTGTGCTGGCAGAATTCCTAAAACTAACTTGAACATGAAGGGTTGGGTTTTTAATGTCCTTTGTAACCATGCACTTCTCAGACCCCTTCATTCGCTTCTGTGAAACTTCCAGCTCTTCCTTGCAGCAGATGCATCCATTCCCTGGCTCTAAATGCTAAAATCTTGGAGGCCTCTTTAATGGTGCTTCCCAACTACACAAACATACCTAGTTGTATGCACTCAGCTCACATTTATGCATGAAGACAGACAAATGCATAATGAGTTTCTTTATCCTCACTACATTAATTCAGTCATGAAATGCTCTCCTTGCCTGCAGATCTGTGTGAAAATGCACTTGTACAGAAGCTTACTTTCAATGTTAGAGTGAGAAATTCTCAGTGAAGGACTTGGTCACTTACACGTTTGGGCTTCCACAGCTGTCTCTTGACTGTATTACTAGCCAGACAATTCAGGAGAGCAATGCTGGTGCTATAAACTCCTTATAACTAATCAAGCCCATCGCTTGTGGTCTGACCTTGCACCTCCATCTGAGTACTGCATTGGCTCAGTGAGAAACTGTGCTGGGCTATTTGGTCCTTGGGCTGATTTTGCTCTAAATTAGGATATGAGTGATTGTATCCAAGAATGTCTTTGACTCTTCATCTTTATTTTGCTGTATCACAATGATTACAAGAGAAACTGCGTTACAAAGTAGCTGATTACAGTGTGAAAAATTCACATAATTGCCCCTCTATTTCATTTCTATTTTATAGGCCATTCTGCTATTTTATATAACTGATTTTTGGGTAGACCGTTGTCTTTTTAGTTTGCTGCTTTTCCAGAGTATAAAAGAAAGTGCATAAGCTTCCTGCAGGCCTTTATCAGAGATTACCTCAAATCGTATCATCTCCTCTGAACAAACTTTGAGAATATTGAGACAGTTTAGATTCCCTAAGATTTGCTAAGAGTCCAGTAAGTGTCTAGGGAATCCAACACCCTTAAGTTAGGAGAAGTTTCATTTGTTAAGAACCAAGCTTATAATCAGAATTCTGTAGCTGGATTGTACTTGCTCCTTAGTAAGCTTCCTGAAGAATTGTTTGGCATATATATATAATTGTTTGCCATTCTGAAGTGCAGTGATCCAGAGTCCTTGGGGGGACCGAGGTGCAGAAATTAACTTAAATATTTGCCATCTGCCTGCACATGTAAACCAAGAGTGCCTATCCCTATCTTTGTAGCTCAATAACAACATACTGCAACACCTGGAGTTGTGCTCTTAATGCCGTCTCTATGAAATTAGTGCCACCTGAGGACTAAGCAGGGATTTGTATCTGTTAATGATCCTAGCATAGAAATTCTTCTATACTCACTGGATCTGGGGAGAAGTGGAACACTCAGCAGTGGATGTGCCTCTTCCGGCCCTGTGCTTTTACCATATCCTGGGTTATGTAGGGAGCAAGAATACTATTTGAGCCCTGATAAAACTTTATCTTGCCTTATTTGTGTTCTTCTGTTTATCTTTGTACATTACTTTGTGCTTACATTGTGGTATCTTTTTCTTAAAATCAAAGGTTTTGATTTGTAATAAATTCCTGGCAGAATGAAAGTATTTTCTAAAAAATTTGAATGATGAGATAAAAAAAAAGACCTATTAGGTCATTTTGTCCTGCTCCTTCAATCCAAGATTGTTTCTTTACCATCTAGTACTGCGTAGTTAGGAAGCTTTTTCTCTGAGAGATCATTCTACAATCGTTATAGCCCATATTAAACACTATATGGGTTTTAATGGTGCAACAGTCATTCAACACTTCCTCATCCCCTTTGAAGAATACAGCCTTCTACACCTATTTACAATATTTCTTAGAAAAGCAAACACTGAAAACAAGGAAACTCTTCATGTGAATAAGTAGAGAAAGACTTGACACTCTTCTCACTCCTGAACAGGCAATATATACAACTAAATGCACAAATGCTGTTGAATTCTCAAAATGCATCAGCCCACATGCATGGGGGACTTTGCCCTTAGATCTTTACAAATAGCTTTTTTTCACGAATTGATCCTATTTCCCACCCTTCCCCCCATTTCTTCCTCTCTCTCAGAGGAGAAGCAAAGCAAAACTACTGCAGCACTGAACTTGATGGTCTGCTCAGCTCTGCATACCTTCCTCTTTGCCACAGACACCATTTAGCAATTTTAATGCCTCTCTGCCCGTTTCCCATACCAGTTCACTCCCACCAGGGTGAGCAACAATGGGAGCTCTGGCACAAAGGAGTGGCTGGATGCCACCGCACTCTTGCATTGACTTGGCTTGGCCTGCACGCAGAGAAGACCGAAACAAACACGTAATTAATAATAAGCCTATATTCTCTCTAGAATTTGCATTTTTCCTTCAATGCTTGTGTAAGCTATTCACATTTGCTCTGTTTGTTCATTTTGGCTCTTTGTTGCCCTTATCTTTTCCATGGAAAACTTAGCTTGTTATTTACACTCTTGTTTGGTTTCTACTCTATCTCCATTCTGTTTCCAGTTGCGTGCTTTTATGGTTTTATTTTTGTGGTCTTTTAGTAGAGCACGTATGGCTTTGCAGTGAGCTTTTTGCATTATTTTTTTTCCTGCAAGTATTTAAAATAACACATTCACACTGGGTTCTGCCTTGTCTTTACCTTTGGACTGCAAATGATAAGAGAAACAGCTGCGTGGTTTCCAAGCAAATGCCCATCTCTTGAGCCGCAATATGTGGAAAGGAAACAAGAGGGTTGAGCCTGGACATCTTCCACACTGATAGAGGGCAAAAATGATGCCTTGGTGTTACTCCTGGGCAGCTTTTGACTTTGCTCATGGAAGGATTTGAGGGGGATCATTTTTATTGTTTTGTTCAGCAGTGCTCTTGTCCGGGCATATCTAGATTTGGTAGGAGAAAATAGTTTGCAGGATTTCTGCTCTTGTTTGTCAGAGCATATGGAACGTGACAAATGGGCAGGCTCTCAGGAGCTGAAAATCAGGAGCTGAACTCTCCTAGCTCCAGCTCACTGCTCCAGCTTGCAGCAGGATAGGATCTAGCCGACAGCTGTGTGGCCACGTGAGGAACGTGAAGAAATATTAAACTGTCTAGTTATATAGGCTTAGAAATCAATTCTATTTAAACATGTAGAGTCAGATGCAAAGCTGATACTCTGTTCTAAGATAGCTTCTTCTTTATACTAACTTACAGTTTTGCCACATGGTAACGATTAGAGTTTTGCTGGATTTCTGCTTTAGTTTACATATGTTTATGTATGTTTGGAAAAACACCCCAAAATGATTGACCTGAGGCCACTGTTTGTACATACAAAAAAAAAAAAAAAAATCTATTTTCCTTCCTTTTCTGAGAAAGGGAATCTGCTTTACAGAACTGCCAAGCACTAAGACCTAACATGGAGGAGATGGTAGCTATGCTTTGAATACTTTGCATAACTATTGAATACTAAGTGGTGTAAATACATGGTTCTTAGGCATTTCAGAATGGATACCTAGGATTATTAAACATCTTTACCTTGATCATTTTAGGATTCCCCATGTAAAATAGGGGTAATAAATTATTACCTTCTCATTTCACTAGGGTAGCATAAAGATAAATAAATGTTTTTGCGCTAATGCTGTAATATTAGTGCTAATGCATTAACATAATGCAACACACTAATATACATACATTAAATGTCTATTTACATTATAAATAAATGTGTTACTATAATACCTCAAATACCATGTGGATGAACATTTTAGAGAGCTCATGAGGAAATGGATACAAGTTTTCAGTGCAGCAAATACTGCTCAGGGCCTCTCCCTGAGTGCATAATATTAGCTGGCTCTCCTTTGAATAGCTACCATCTTTTCTCTATCTTAAATATAGCACTTGCTATCTTGACATAATCATAATACTGTTCTTCTAATTTTGTTTCTTGTATATGGTTTTAAGATTTTTGGATAAGCAAGGACAAATGTTTCACCCTGGGTGTCCTATGGGCTAAGACCTCTCTCAGTTGAACTGGTAAAGTAAAACTGGACCTAGTGGGGGTATCACTGGAGATTTCTCTGTCGGGAGGCTTGACCTAGACAGGATTAGCCTTCCTTAGCTGCGAGGAAAGCCTCGTGAAGCTGGGAAGCAGGGAATGCCCAGTGCACAAAGGAATGCCAGGAAACACAGCTTTTCATCACAGAGCCCATGATGTAGGTAGGCTCTGATTTGTCAGCTAGTTTTAAACTGGCTAAATCTGGATGGATTTTACAGAAAGAGTAAACAGCACATTCTTAATTCAATGACCAGTTATTGTAAATGCTAGCTTCAAACATGAGTGTTCCCAAGATTTTCAAAGAAAAGTTAGGAAGTCTTTACTATGAATGCAAATAACAGAATCACAGAATGTTTAAGG
>JAVCKT010020575.1:0-21870 GCA_032273925.1 Rhynchotus rufescens | reverse complement strand
GGGGGGGGGGGGGGGGGGGGGGCTTTGTTTCCTGCGTGTTTTAATCATTTTTATCATTATTTTCTTATTTTTAATTATTTCCTTTTGTTTTCCTTTTGTTTGTCGCTCGCCTCCCTGTCATAAAAAAAAAAAAAAAAAATAGCTGTTGGTCCTGGATGTGGAGAGGGGCCCCCAGGTGGGAGCAAAGCAGGGGGCTTGGTCTGGAAACCTGAGGGGGAAATTGGCAAAGGAGAATTTTCTGAAGTGTTTTTTTAGAGGGAGTGTTAATGGTTTTAAACCGGCTTAAAAAACAGCCCTGTTCAGCCGGGAGAAAATGCGCTCCGTTCTGCGGGAGCCTGATGCCCAAAAGCGGGTGAAAAAGGGGTTAATTCCCCCATTCTGCCCCCCCCCGGCGCTGCTGTGGAGCCAGGGCGGCCGCTTTGGGAACAGAACGTGCAGTTTTGGGTGCGCGGCGTGCTGAGCTCAGCACTTCTGCACGGCGGCCGCAGCGAGGAGGAGGAGCAGCAGCAGCAGGAGGAAGGGGCTCCTGGCACCAACTCCCCCCCTAAATCCCCTCCAACCCTGCAACCCCCCCGTGTTGTTTTACTAACAGAAACCAGATTTTCTGAGTTTATTTTCACTGTTTTCCCCCGCGGGGGCCGGGCCGCGGGGAGGAGGAGCAGGGAGCGGGTACATCGCGTCCCGCGGGCGCCCGCAGGAAAAACAGCCCTCAAGGAGCCTCTTTGTTCGGGCCCTGCGCTCGCTCATTTATTTCCAGGCGCATCTTTCCCCTCCCCGCCGACGACACAACATGTTTTTCCTGAACTTTTCACTCCCCTGGCCTCGGGAGGCAGTATTTGGGGAAGATCCTGGCAGTCTGGGGGCTTGGGGGACCGCAGTGAGCGGTGATTAAAAATAGCCGGTGTGGGACAAACAAGTTGCGGGCTGAAATGGCTCTTTCTTTCCCCAATAACCCCATCCCCGATGGGGTTTTGATGTGGGAAGCCGACGCTTCCCAGGTGCCCAGGACCCGTGAGGTTCCAGGCGTAGATCCAGCGCGGGGGGGGGAGATGATCCGAGCTGGATTAGGGAGCTCCAAAAGGATCGAATCACTCTGCATTTTAAAATGTTTATTATGACAAAAACACCCAGTGTTTAACAGGGGGAAAAAGGGAGCTTTCCTCCTGTTTATTCACCTGCAAAAGTGGCAGCGAAGAGCGGGCTTTTTGGCAGCGCTTTGTGCTTGTGGACAAGAGACGATCCTTGGAGCTCTACTAAAGGCTCCCAGCCCAAACCTCGATGTCTCTGCTCCCCCACAAGCCGCCCTCCAGGAGCTGCAGAGCGGATCCTTTCCGGGCAGCCGCGGACGGGGGGATTTTCCCACGTTTCAGCGGCTCCAAAGTGGACCCTGGAGCGGGTCTGTGGCCGGCGGGCTCAGCCCGAGGAGGGAGTGAAGCCCAGGAGCTGCTCGATGGGCTTGTACCTCCACTCATCGGCCTCCAGCTCCTCCACCAGCCCCGCCAGTTTTTCCATGCGCGCCACTTGCTGATCTGCGAGGAGCCGGAAAGCCAAAGCGGCCGGTTACGCGGATGAGGGGCAAGGCGGGCATGAAGCGGCGCCAGCTCCCGCTTTCCGGAGCCGGGATGCGCCGGGACGCGGGAGCGCCTACCGTGCTTCACTTGCTTGAGCGTGGACGCGACCTGGTAGCTGAAGACAGACTCGCAGAGGAAGCGCTCGGAGCCATCTGCAAATGCAAGAGAGCGGCCGCTCGGGCGGATCCGCTTCCCGCTCGGCAGCCTCTGAGCGAGCGCTTACGTGCCAGTACATCCCCTGGGATTGGGGAGCTGGGCGGGAACGGGGCGCTCACCTTCGAGCATCTCTCCAGCGCCTTTGGGGTAGGTGAAGAGAGCCTTGCGCGGCGGCGCCAGCTCCGACACGCTGAAGCCCGAGGCGGAGACGGAGCTGCCGCTGACGCCGCCGGCCGACGACGAGGACGACGACGCGGCCATGTCGCTGCGCCCGAGCCTGCCGCGAGCCGGGGGGAAGCACACGCGGGTCGGGAGACGCTCCCGGCCGCCGGGAATTCAGCAGGATACCCAGAAAAGAGCCACGTTCAAGGGGATCAGGCACCCTGCCCGCCCCCCACGGACGCCTCTGGACTTGGCCCAAGCGCGAGGGGAGGTAGAAAACCAAAAGCAGCCGCTCTGGGTGTCAACGCAGGCATTTATGGGGTGCTTGGCCAAAAAACACCCACTCTGCAACCGCCTCCCAGCGCAGTCCCCTCTTGCACGGCCCTTTCGTGGCCTCCTTTTAAGAGCTGTTGTCTGTATCCTTTGGAGATGAGAGAGGACTTAAAACTTTTTAAAAACTACCTCACGTATATGTACATTTATATGTGTATATATATATATATATCATATGACCTGGCATTCCGAAGTGTCAAACCCTTCCCGCTCATCTATGCTTCCCATTTTGTCACTTGGGGCCCTTTATGCTGTGCAGCCACTGGCTCTGCCCAGCACTTGAAGATTTGGTAAAAAAAAAAAAAAAAAAAAAAAAAAAAAAAGCCCAAAACCCAAGGCGGGCGGGTGGATTTTAAGCGCTTTCCGTGTGTTTTTATGGCTCCAGGCGATTTCGATACCCCTCCCTTCACCCACCCCCCCCCCGGCCATTTTGTGGGGGTGAGAGGGGCGGCTCTGCGCATGCGCCTCGGCGCCTCCTGCCCACACTGCCGAGGAAAGGGCAGCGGCTTCAGCAGCGCGACTGCGCATGCCCCCCGCGGCAGCGCATGCGCAAAGCCAGCGGCGGCTCCCTCCCTGCCCTCCCCCGCCCCCTCTTGCCATGGCCCCTCCCCGGCTTCCGTAGGGAGCTGCCTCCCGGTGAGTGGCGCTCGCGGCGCCAGCGCGTCCCCCCCGTTCCCGTTCCCGCTCCCGTTCCCGTTCCCGCTCCCGCTCCGCCAGCCTCACCGCGGCGCGCGGACGGCTTGGCGCAGGCGGCGCGCGTGATCGCGCTCGCGGTGCATGCTGGGACGGGCGGGCGCCGCGCGCGGCCCCTCCCCCCTCCCACCAACGGTCGTTTTCGGCCGTTAACGGCCCGCGCGCGTGCGCCAACGGCAGGGCCCATATGCGCCCTCAGTCCCACTAAGATTAAGTTTCTTTCTAAAGGCAGCTTGTTCTTCTGCTTATTTACCCCCCCATGTGGGTAAATTTCCTGATGAAAACCCTTTTTTTTTTTCCTGAAAATTTTTCCTTCTCGAAAACCATATAAACATATAAGTAAATAGACATATACAGGCGTGTCTGCGGCAGAGCCAGCTCCCGGGACCCTCCCCGTGCAGTTACATGAGGAAGCGTTCTCCGGAGCGCGACGCCGTGTCCCTTGTTCCCGTGCAGCTGCCAGAAGCGCAGGGCTCGCTGCCTCCCTGCGCGCTTTGTTTCCCACCGTGAACTTCCTCTGTCGTTAGCGGGGTAAAAAGTCCAAGGGCCGCATGATGCAACGCGTCAAGGTGTTGCAGGACGGCTGCGTTTGGCGTAGATCATTTTTGGCGGCCTTGTGTGTTCCAGGGATGGATTCGTGGCTTTTTTTGGCAGGTGGGGATGCAGCAGTCGGAGGATTAACCGGCCCCAGCTGTCTCCCCTCTCCTGTTTCAAAGTGACCCTTCTCAGCTGTTAAGCTGCAGCTCCTATTAGGGTAGGGGGCTGATGGTCCCCTGGCGTGTGGGAGTACTCAGCATCCCTGGAAAAAGGGATGGGGGGGGGGAGTGGTAGGGGGCTTCTTCAAACTGAGACAAGCAGCGGGGCCTGCATTTTTGGAGAAACTGGTGGGAGATGATGGATTCTCTGAAAGAGGTTGGTGTTGTGGAGGGTTCCTTGTGAGAGGCCCTAGTGCCTTTCGTCTGCGGCTGAAAATTCCCCTGTGAAAACCAACAATGAGGAGAAACTGCCCAGAATGTGGAATGGTGCTAAAATGGCCCCTCTAGCTGAGGGCATGCTAAGTTTTGCTTATTCTTTGATTCTTTGATGCCCCTTAGAAATTATCTATAAGGAAACCTCCAAATTTCCCTAAGTTTGCAGAACTATCTATCTATCTATCTATCTATCTATCTATCTATCTATCTATCTATCTATCTATCTATTTTTAATAGAGTGCTGTCCTTAGAAAGAGGAGCGCCATGGAAGTGCTACGTCCCACTCTGATAAGGATTGGGGGAAGAATTTACAGGAAAAATCTCGTTCAGGAGCAGACCTACCACCCTGAAGAGGAAGAGGATTTCTATGCAGGTAAAGGAGGATGCAGGAACAGATGGTCTCCAGAGGCCCTCCCGACCTCAGCTCTTCTGTGATTTGTAGATACAGTGGGCCTGGAGATTTGGTGCTGTCCTGATAGGGGAGCAGCTTCAGCTTCCTGCCCGTGATTTGTATTTGTTGCAGCTTTGCAGGAGCTCCTGTGGGCATAGAAAGCTCAGCTGCTATTTTATTTTTAAGTACAAACGGCCGCTGTGTCCTGGTTTCTCCCACCCTGCTCTTCAGAGGATTGAGTGAAGCCCTAATAAGTTGCTAGCCCTGCAAATCTATCTCTGTCTGTACTGTGAAGGAGGCAGAAGCCTCTTCCCCTTTCTGAGGAAATCGCGCTCGGTCTTTGCTGGCAAGACTGAGTTTGAGACCTGACACCCACAGATGACAGGTTTGCCTGTGAGAGGCCCTTGCAAAGGGCATGAGAATTCCTATTTTCTTAAACATGCACTGCACCTGAACCAGGACTTTCCATCTATGCCTTTTAGCCACATTCCTGCGTACTGAGAAAGTCCTGTTGCATTCTCCGAGCGGGCTGGAGGCTTCCACCCTGCCAGGAGAGCAAAAAAAGGCAACCTGTGAGGCTGTTACCCTACATAAAACACTGCCAAACTTTACAAAGATTGTAAAAGTGCTGTTGTTTTGCCTTGTTTTTCTGTCCCCGCAGGCCCTGGTGACTGCGCGGATGATCCGTGCGATGCCTTTGCGATAGAGGAGACTGAGAAAGGCTTCCAGTGCCGAGTGGAGGTTCCCAGCCCGCTTTACAAGTGAGCCCAGCACGTTTGGAAGCCAGGGGCAAAAAGCCAAGTCTCTGAAATCCAAAGCCACTTTTCTGGTGTGTGGGAGGGGGAAAAATGACAGGGCCTTTGCCTTGGTGCCTTTAGGTACATCATTGGGAAGAAGGGAGAGACCAAGAAGCGGTTAGAGACGGAGACTCGGACCTCCATCAGCATTCCCAGGCCTGGAGTGGAGGGAGAAATCGGTGAGCCTTCACGTGCACAGGAATTGCAGTTGTCTCCTGCAGCCACCAAGGAGGGAACGGGAGAAGATGAATTAATTCTTCCTTTAATTTCTGCCCCCTGGCGTGCCACTAACTCGTTTTATGGCCCCGGGAAAGTCACTTCAGTTTTCTCCTCAATTTGTTTTCCCTCTCTATTGACTCTCATAAAGCAGTGTAAGATTTTTTTTGAGCAAAAAGATGCTGTTTTAGGCAATGAATAGTCTCGCTGAAGTGTCTTCTGTGCCTTAAATGACTGTCTTGAGAATTTGGGGCACAGATGTGTTGTTTTTTCCCTCTTTTTAAAAAACTTCTATTAATACCATACGTAATAATGCTATTAATGAGGAGCTGCACTGTACACCCAGATAGGTCGTGTGTTTATACACGAATCAAATTTCATTTTCTTTAATGTGGGAAGAGTTTTGACAACGACACTGTTGCCTTTTTTGTGGCCAGAGAAACAGAGTGGGTCTTGACTTCAACCTGAGACCCAGGAAGGTTGAGAGATGCTGAGAAGGCAGCCTAAGGGGAAGCAAAGAAAATCTCATCCTTGTAGTTCTTCCCTTTTGAACTCGAAGGCTCTCTCTCTGGGGCCTTGAAGTGCAAGCCCAAACCATCTCGGCCACCTCTTTCTTTTAGCCATGCAGAGCTGGCTTTCTTGAGAGCGCAGGGATACCTTTTGCTGCCTTTGCAGGGGAAAGCACAGCCCTGTCAGATGTCGTAAGTCAAGCAGGGGGTTTAGCAAGATCTCTCTGCACAGTTGGGGATTTTAGCTCCTCTCTGCTCTTTAGTGAGCCCTGGGCTGATAGTAGAGAGGTGCTGTTGTGCAGGTTATTGTAATTCCCTCCGGGCCTCTCCATGCCTTTCTGTTCTGTAAAGGAAAATTGTGATTTGGAACAACCATGGGGACAGTGACACCGTGAATAACCATCCCGTAGGCCAAATAACATCATTTTCACAGCATGTTACAATTGACATTTTAAGGTCTGCCCATCAGCATCATACAAACCCCAATCTGCATAATTACTTCCCATGTTGCCTGCACACGGAATAGAGTGTCCCCAGTGTCCCCGCAGCCTCGGGAAAGGCACCCGGACCCTGCTCTGCTTCCTTGCAGTGATCACAGGCGAGCAGCGCAGCGGCGTCGTCTCAGCCCGCACGCGTCTCGACGTGCTGCTCGAGAGCGTGCGCAAGAAGCAGCCCTTCACACACTTCCTCTCCTTCGCCCTCAACCAGCCCGTCGTGCAGGAGAGGTTCCTGCAGTTCAAGGAGCAGGTCCTGGAGAAATGCTCCAAGGTGAGCGCTTGGGGTGTTTTGTTGTGCTTCTGGCCGTGCAGAGGGGTGTCTCCATGCACGGGGCCAGGCTGGGGGGCAGGAAGGCTGCTAAATTCTTCTGTGTGTGACAACAAAACACCTCTCAGCAAGAGGTGAGTCCCCAGTGCAGGCGGAGGGTAGCAGAGCCCGTGTGGGTGACAGCAGTTGCCTGGCTCCCTCTGTTGGTCGTTATTCCCAGTGCTTGCAGAGGACGGAGACTTTGGCTTGGGGCTCTTGTGGGGGCTGTGGATGCAGTTACCCCCGTCTGATCCTCTTCCTCTCCCTAGCTCTCTGCCAGCACATCTTGTGGATCTTTCCAGAATTATTTTCTTCCCTCTCTGTGTCTGACCAGAGGGATATGTATATATACACATATGTATGTTCCAAACCAGCACCTGAGTCCTCCTAATAACAGCCCAGCAGTCTCCATGACAGGGCACAGGGCTTGACCACGATCACCTCTCACTGCAGCAAAGGCTTTTTGGGAATCTCCCACAATCTCCCATAGCAGAATGCCTCGCTGGGCTGGGGCTGCAGTCCCTACCGCATGAGCACAAGGAAACATTTTATTGTGGTGCTTTATTTTCTACCCCCAGCAGTAGCAAAAGGGCTTGCAGACCTTGTGCTGCCTGTTAACTCCAGGAGTCCCTTGCAGCCCCATGTGTCTAGCTGGTAATGCCTCTCTGACACTGCTCTGTCTCACAGCAGGGCCTGCTGCAGAGCATGACAGTAATGAGAAGCAGTTATTCAGAACTGTCTTGCAGGGCAATAGGGGAGCCTACAGATTTGGCCAAAGCAACGAGTTTCTCAGCATTATCAGGGGCTTCTCAGGGTGCCCAAAGAAATTTGGGTGGGTTGTAGTGAGAGAAGCGGCGCACTCCGCTTCCTACTGCCATTTGCTGGAGTGAAACGGTGCAGAATTAGGCAGATTTCAGGCTTTGAACGAGGTTTATCAATGGTGGTAAGGAAAGGAGAAGAGCAGGTGTGTGAGAGTGATGATTTCTTCTGGCCATTGAAGATTTGGGAGCGATTCTAGCTCTGTGGAGCAGTTGTCACGCTAATCATTCATCTATAGTTTATAGCACAGTGTTGTCTTGGTGTGTATGTGCTGTCTAACTGTTACTGTTTTTTTGTCCTTAAGACCTTTTATAAGGTGAACTGTATGTGGAGATAGGGAACACTTGCAGTGTTGTTCAAGGTGCTGCCGTCAGTGCAGCCAGACAATGACCCAGGATTGAGGAGAGGCTCTTTCAGGGCTGATTTACTACAGATACTGGAGTGTGGCTCACCTGAACAAGGTGGAGAGGGAGAGCTGGGTGATTGGATGGACTTGGAAGCCTCCTATTACAGTCATTTGGTTGTCAGCGTGAGGAAGACCGAAAGATTTCGTCGGAATATGCAGGTGGAGAAGGAGAGTGGCTTTGGTTATGCAGCATTTGGAGTCTTAGCAGATGTAGCAAGGCACAGAAATGCGACTGTCAAGCAGAGGACACGTAGTCTCCTGCTGTCACAGGTGTAAAAATCACAAGGTTGTCTGCAGATACTGGAAGCTCTCAAGACAGTGTGAAGGATGCACCCAGGGAGGAAGAGCAAATGAGTCCAGTCCTTTCTCGAGCCATGTGCAAAGCCTGAATTATGCTCTAGACTGTGGTTTCCTGGCTCTGATGTTTTAGCTTTGTGAAGATGGTGTGCCCAGGCTTTGAAAAGAGAGGTTAGGGCTCCGACAAAAAACATTTCCATGCTCCATGCAGGTGGGCAGCAATGGTAGAAGTCCAAGCAGCGTGAGAGAGGAAAGAGCTACATTTTAAGGCCTCCAGAGTGGAAGCGAGTTACTAATCTGGAATTAGCACATTAGAAATCAGGCGCTTCTCTTCCACGGTGGGTCCCTTTCCATGTAGGAAATGACTAACGGGCGGTTCCAGGGAAGGGAAACTCGGTGTTGGGCAGCCTGCTGAGGCCTTTTGTTTCTCTCTTCCCCACAAGAGATCTAATCAGGAAGCCTAGGATAGACTGTGCATCGCACACAAAGGTGATACAGCTTTATCTTGGGAGAAAGGAGAGCAGCCTTCTTGTTCCTCTGCCTCCCAACTTGCTCTTCCACCCACTCGGTTTAGATCCCTGCGTGCTCTAAGCTCCCTGATGTCCCCTGGCAGACCTGAGGGTGTTTTCTGGCCGTGAGAGGGCAGTGTCTGGGACAGAAGCACAAGCTAAAACGGCCGCTGTCACATCCAGATGATGCACGCAGGGGATATTCTCCTAAACTCATTCTCCCTTTTTGCAGGAGGAATAACATTTCCGTGGTGTTGGGAGTTAAAACCAGGGATTATTTAAGGTGCCGATGGGAAGTGACCACTAAGTAGAAATGATTGTTTTAACCCGGGTGTGATAACCACCCTTGAGGTATTTTTATAAAAAGTCCCAGAACAAAAGAGCCTGTTTCTTAAAGCTCAGCATAACCACGGCTCCACCTGGGAGCAGTTCTTCCCCAGCAACAACACGTAGCTCTGGCTGTAAAGGGACCTTAATGGCAGTTCATCCCGGCAAGCTACGGAGCGCATGGGAACAGGAGAAATGTGATTATCAGAGTTGGCATTAGCTTGTGCTGGGAGGTACAGCCTGTGTTTGGACAGGATTTAGAGACCGTTTGGAGCTTGTCGCTACAGCCAAAATGGTCACAAAATCGTGACTCTTGCATGAAAAATGTGACTTTCCTACTGGGCTGGATTCCCCCACTCACCAGCCCCCTGAAAACTTTGTCTCTTGTTTCAGCTTGGCCAGCTGGGGAGAAGTGCAACCAGGGGCCTCTTCCATGTTGTATTTTCCCCTCTGAGGAAGGGGTGTCTGTGCACGGGAGACCTCAATAAATCTGTGATTTATGGATCGATTTGTAGGACCCCGGCGTGAGCAGCAGCCTGTTCCAGAACCCCGCGAAGCTGCACCTCACACTGGGGACCCTGGTGCTGCTGAGCGAGCAGGAGGTCCGCAAGGCGTGCGAGCTCCTGCGCCGCTGCAAGGACGACTTCGTGGAGTGAGTGCCCCAGAAGGGCTCCTCGCAGCCCTGAAGCGTAACAGAACCGCAAACACTCCGAACGGGGTCATCAAACCTCATGCAGCACTAGCACAAACTGTAACCTGTAGTTCTGCTCCAGCCCTCGGCACCGCCTGGAAACCTCCTCTACTCATTTCCTTTCCTACAGCAGTCCCAGTTATTTCTCCTGTGAAGAAATTTCTGCTGTTAACTGCGAACGTGGCCGAATGGCACCACGATTAGCTTATCCCTGCACTGCTGAGTGGCCTGAGAGGCTGGTTTATGTATTTACTGCTGCAAAGCATTAGCATGCAGAGTGCCTGCTTTGTTTTCACCATGGCCCGTGAGGGTTTAGTCTGCTGATATCTATGAGAACTGCTGCAAGGCCAAAATTTGCACCTCTTCCTCTAAAATTAAGGCTCCCCCCCCCCAAACCGGTTACACTTAAATGCAAGCAAGTTTCCCACAGTAGCTGCTGCCTTCTTCCTAAGTGGATTGAACCGAGAGGAAATCCTTAGCCACCGTTTCCTTGGGTGGAGGAGAAATCACCTTTTGAACACAGTTATTTTTCTTGGCTTTGCCAAATAAACACACTTTTTAAAATTGATTTAGGCTCCCCCTCCTTCCACGTAGGCCTTCATTAGTGTGTGTTTGCTTTCCTGCATGCATGCAACGCATTATGAAGGAAGATACGTGCCCTTGCTGCCCCTTTTTATGAGATACATGGCCTTGTACTGGCCAGGTGTGGGAGTGCCTATTGAACTGTGTGTTTTAGGCTCTGCCTTCCTGCAAGAGCAGCTGGAAGCAATTAGAAAACAGCTCATTTTGCTTCCAGCACGTTCAAATGTACTTAAAAGTGCACTCAGTGACAGAGAGTGAGGCTGATGGGTTTTTATATGGACTAGATGGAGACGTCTGCCCTGAGATGGCCTGTGAATGCCATCAGGTTGACTTACTGTATTTCCAAAACGGTAAAAGTGTGGATTTGGAGAACTGAATAGTATTCCTTGAGAAAATGAGACATTAGCAGTTATCAGGCTTTAGAAACTGGGGAGGCTTTTATGTTTTGGGGAGTTTTTGGCATTAAATATATGGGAAAAATATTGTCTTTCCCTTTAGCAAAAATGATGTATTTATATCATTTGCTAGCAAACCCAAGCATTTAGTGTGTGCATGAAGAGCACTCTGGGTCGTATCTCAAAAGCAGCTGGGTTGTTTTGTGCTTTAAATTAAGGGTTTTCTTGCATTGCAGCCAAATCACCGGAGGCAGCCCCCTGGTCGTGGAGGTGGCAGGGGTTGAGTACATGAACGATGACCCTACCATGACCGACGTCCTCTACGCAAAAGTCCACATGAAGGACGGCTCAGACAGGTGAGTCCCTCGTGTTCCCTTCTTGCGTTTCCCCTCAACGTATGGAGAGCCCCATGGAAGCAGGAATTCCCAAGACACCTGCCCTGGTTGGTGAGTCCTGCTGGTCGGAAAGATGAAGTTATTTGTGCTCCGTAACCCGGATAGGGCCAGACCCGGATCTTGGCACCTAAAGACTTCCCGAGCTGTGTTTTGCAGCACATCTTTTGCTTTCGGCACTCTCGGAGAGCATCACATGGCTGTAACTGTTCATCCAGGCAGGTCCTGCCCTTTCCTGTCAATTAATTCATCTCTCACAGCAGGATGAACCGGCACTTCTGTCCTAACACAGTCCGTGAGCCGGTAGCGAGAGTTCGGCAAACATTCAGTTTTGCTGAGGGGGAAAAGAGACATTTTTATGTTGATTTAGAGCACAATAAGTTTCTTGGGCTTTTGCTGAGACTCCAGGAGACAATTTATCGCCCAAGGAGTGATCATAAAGAAGGGAAGCACGGAGGTTCCTCCGTCAAAACCTGCTCTGCTTTCCAGTCAGCTGCACGGGTCGCTGCCGAGCAGCTGCACACGCTTCTTGCCTGCTAAGTAGCTCTGAGCTCGGGGAAACGGGCAAAGCGGGTAGAAACCGCAGCTTCTTTCTCACAGCTAGAAAGAGCTTCTTTGCTGTGCCAGATCTGACGGTGGCTGCCAACACTGGGGAGTTTTGTGCCTTGTCATCCTGTGTGAGATGTCTGGCCAGCCATTCCAGGTGGTTCCTGGCGGGGCCGAGGGGTGGAGATGCTTCCTGATCTTCCCATGATCTCCCTCAGCTTAAGCTATAAAGCAGGAGATTTTATTTGCCCTCTTTTAGCTTGCAGAACCACAGGCAGCATTAGGGCTTGTCAAGCCCTTCCACATGTAGAATTGCTCAGACTGAGAGACTGATGGTGCTCTTGTTTCTCCCACATGGCAAATAATTTCCATTATAATTCATTCTAATTTGTTTCATTTCCTTGATTAACTTTATAAGGCGATAAAGCACCGTTTTCACTCGAGCTGTTCTCTGCTAATTTGTTTTAGCATTGTCTGTAAGGATAGTCATTTAATCCTGGTCGTTGCTAATTGTGAAAATCGCTCATGTAAGAGCCAGAAAGCGAGGGGCAGAAATCCATGAGAACTGGTAGTCTGCAAGCCTTGAAATTGCTGCTGGAAGCCCACGATGGGCAGCCCAAAGCCCAGCGAGCACCGTGATGCCAGAGCCTCAGCGAAACCATGTCCTGTTACAGCTGAGAAACCAAGGTGATGCCTCCTAGGGGAGTGAGAGCGCTGTCTGGCTGCTCGGAGGTGGGAGAGGAGTCCACATCCTGCTTTACGGATGGGAGACGCTTTGGGTGCACCCTGTAGATGAGGGTAGATCCCTCTGGAGTCCAGAGGTTTTAGCCCTTCCTCGTGCAGTCTTCACAGCAGAAGCGATCGCTGAGGAAGGGAGCTGTGCCCGAGAGCCAGCACCTTTTGCTTTAGAGCTGATTTGCAGAGTTCAGAGG
Organism: Rhynchotus rufescens; assembly: GCA_032273925.1. Taxonomy (NCBI): domain Eukaryota; kingdom Metazoa; phylum Chordata; class Aves; order Tinamiformes; family Tinamidae; genus Rhynchotus; species Rhynchotus rufescens. The sequence goes on along the minus strand of JAVCKT010020575.1, from coordinate 9,371 downwards.
AGGTTGTTGCCTTTCCATTAAGGACCTGCTGGGCTTTCCCAGGGGCACGACGAGGCTTCGTGTCCTGCTGACCTCTCTCCTTGGGCCTTTGCAGGCTGCAGGTGCTCGCGGATAAACTGGTGGAGCGCTTCGTGGCCTCCGGCCTCATGCTGAAGGAGTGGGATAGGGTGAAACTCCATGCCACTGTCATGAACACCCTCTTCAGGAAGGACCCCAGTGGTAGGTACCGCTGCTCCCTTCCACTAAATGCGCTCAAAGCAACAGCCTGGACAGAAGGAACCTGGACAGGAGGAGCTGCTTTCACAGCAGCTCTTGGCTTGAGCCGTGCTCCCTGCAAAGGCCGAGTGGGAATGTTTCTGTGTGAGGAATTGGGCAAAGGTGGCAGCAGGAAGGGAGGGATGGGAGGTGAAGGACGGCAGATGTAGTTTTCCCAGCTGAAGCTGCCTCATGCTTTTCTCTTTGCAGCTGAAGAGCGAAGCAGCTCAGCGGCTGGTAAATCATCTTGCAAGGAACGGGAGTCCTTTAATGGCCAGAACATCCTCAAGGTCAGTATGAAATAATTAGGGTGTTGGTTTCCAGCCCAAAGCAACGGAAACACCTCTTGAAAATTGCTTTTGTCCTAAGCTTACGAGTGCCACCGGAGGGGATCCATTTGGAAAACAGGTGGATATGGGTCTGGATCACTCGTAATTAGGAGCGTTACAGTCTTGAACAGGAGCACCCCTAAAGCTGGCAAGGCCGGAGAAGGAGGAGGCCACTCCAGTGCCAAGCGGGTGTCCATGTTGCTGTTTGCTTCCCTCGTGGTTCTCTCTGGAGACTTGGGCTCCTGTTGGTCCTCAGCCCACCCGAAAGGAGAGCTCGTTTGCTCTTGCTCTGCTTGCTCATATATATATTTACACCACTAGAACCACCTGCAACTTCACATGCTGGTTTCTGGAGGGATTTTTTTTTAAACCTTTGCTGTTGACTTTTGCTTGGTTCTGCTCCAGAGGAATAGTGGGTAGGCAGAATCTGAGGGCAGATGGCAGTGCCACACCGAGACCCATGGAGAAAATAAAAGCCCAGGGAACAAAACAAGCTGGAAAATAACACAGATTCTAGAAGGCGTGTGCGAGAAGGCCGGGTCTGTGCAGGTACTTAGCTTTCTAGGCACACATCCACATTTCACTTAGCCCTTTGGTCCTTCCCTGTTGGTTAAATTTGCCCTCAGACTGGAGAGAGGCAGCAAATTGAGCAGCCCTTCATCCTTAATGCCCGTCATCCGCAAGCACAAGCGCTTCCCGCGGCACCAGGATGCTCCCTCTGCCGGTGGCGCCAGCGGAGCCCGCACTTGGAAGCTGTAGAACACGAGCCAATGCATTTTGAATGCTCCTGATTTTTATATATTAATATATTTATTGTTTTTATTTTGCACTGATGGAGCCCAAAGAGCTGTGGGCTGCTGGTAATGGCTCCAAAGCTCATCCTGCTGCCAGGAATGTCATCCTGCCTCCCCGCCGCAATCCCTCCACTACATTTCCGAACCTACTCGCTTCATATTTCCCCTTGGTCTCCCACGTGCCTGCAGCAGCGTGCCTGTTGGCATTAATTAATTACCGGAGTCATAAATAGCTCCCGGCGCCGGAGCATTCCCGCATGACCTTGCAAGGATGCGCCGCCTCTCCCTCCCTCCCTCCCTCCCTCCCTCGCCCCTTCCCGGTGTGTTCCTGATCCTCCCCTGCTCCGGGACGTTGCCCTCTCGTCCAGCGGCTTCGTCAGCCTCCGCAGCAGGATCCAAGCGGCACCAGGGCATTAGCGGCCACAGTCAGGCAGGTTTGTGCCCCTGCCTGTGGCTCTGGGCTCTGCCAGGAGCCCCGTGTGTGCCGGGACTTGAGGACTAACCGCCCCCTTTGCTGGTGCCTGACTAGGAGCAGAGCCAAGTGAAGCCCGAGGGCTCCTGCCGCGGCATCGGAGCGCGGCGCCGGAGCGGCCTCGGAGCTGCAGACGTGCCAACAGCTCGTGTTTGCCCATAGCGTGCCGCCGCTCCAGCTGGTATTTTGCTTTCAGCAGAACTCGTCAGGATTTTATTTAATCACCCTCCGTCCTGCCCGTTCCTTGGAGCTAAACACACCCTGCCGCTTCCACCGGGCCCCTTCCCACACTGCTCGGAAAAGAGAGCCTGTGGGATGAGTTGCGTCGGGGAGCTGAATTCCTTCCATGCTGAGGCCCATCCGTGGAAAAGGCGCTGCAGTCGGGAAGCCCAGGGGAAGCCTGTGCCCTAAGAGATGAGGGCTTTGTGCCTCCCATGAAACTTCCAGGTGCCTTAAATTGCTGTTTGCCTTGGGAGAGAAGCAGCTCCTTGTCCTGATATCTGCATCCACAGAGCCTCAAACGCTGGAATAGGGGCTGCCAGGAGCCCTGGGGCTTCTTTAGGGCAAGGCCACAGCTGAGTGTTCGTTTCCTTAAATGAGCAGCCCCGCGAAGCAGAGCAGAGGGCGGCAGAGCCTGAAACGTGCTACCTTTTTTTATTCTCCTTGGAAAAGATGTGCAAAAAATGCCGTAACCTCCAAATGTCCCGCTCGTATTTGTCGCTTGGTTTGCAGAGTGCCTTTCACCATAGCAACTAGGGCTGGATTTCCAGTGGCACATGAATTTCCATGGAGCTGCAGGGGGATGCTCCTGCTTGGATCTGCGTCTGGGAAGGACACAGCCCGCAGGGTGATCCCGTTGGGATGCTCCTCCGGCCCTGGAGCGGAACAGGGAAGCAGGTGGAGCCTCTCCGCCACCTTCCCCTATAGGCACAGGGCTGGGAAGGTACCGATGCCTCGTCCTTGCTCAAGTCTAATTTCATGTGAGGAATCAGAGGGCACTCGGTCTCGTGAGTCGGCTGCCCTGATCCTGATGGATGATCCCATCCTCCCTGATGGGAGTTAGCTCCTTGACTTTCGGAATTGCTCCTTGCCTCTACCAGGTTTATTTTCATTTATAATATTAGAGGCGGGGGGGAACCCAACCCCCAACCTCTTATTTATTCTCTAGGCAGCGAGGCCGTAAATCCTTCAGTGTGTTTGGATTTACGGAATTACTGTGCTTTTGCTGAGCCCTACATCCTGCTCCAATCAGATGACACGGCTTTTAGCAACCCCGCGGATCACCGGCTTTCTCCTTCCCCCTCTTCCTTGCCAAATGCTCCCTATTGCCCCGCGTTTTCCTGGGAGAGGGGGCCCAGGGTGCTTCCACAGGCTGCGTTCTGTGGGCGATGCCGGAGCCCACCCTCCAAAACCAGGAGGATTCCTCGGCAGCTGGGGAGGGAAAGGGAGATACAAATATCTTCCCTGGCTCTGCTTGGCGTCCACCCGAGGCAGACAGCAGCGGAAGTCCCCTGGCTTCCCCACATCTGTTCCCAAGCCCCAGGGGCTCCCGTACCCCTTCCTAGCTGGCCAAGGGCAGCCCTGGGGGTTCGGGATGCTTGCAGCAGCTTTACGGTGCCTGGGCTGCCATCGCTCCGTGTAGCGACTGCCCTCGCTGCACGGGGAGCAAGGAAGCACCCGTGAAAGCTGCCCGGGAGCGAAAGCAGGAGGAATGGAATGGAGAACCAGCCACCTTGGCGAAATCTCCCTCCTGTCACCTTCCTTCCCGTCATTCCTTATTAATGAGGCGTTTTAGCTTAAGCCCTCTCACCGCAAACCACGCGGGCTTTCGGAGACAGAATTAGTCTTTGCTTATATCAGTCTTTAATTGTGTAAAATGGGGTTTGTGCACCTGGAGTCATTCCTCTCCTCTCCCTTTTCCTTTCGGACCATCGTCTGCACTTTGGAGCGGGGCAATTGCCGCAACATAATCCAACGGAGCGGCCTCACAGCAGGGACGGGGACCTCTGTTTTTTCAGGAAGAGCCTCATGAGAGGCCCAACAAGTCTCCGGGGCTGTTGTCCCGCAGGAGGCCTGCGAGGCCGTGCCAGTTGTGTGGTTTTCCAGGTTGTTCCTGGCATGTTTTCCCCCCTCTCTTCCAGCTCTTTGAGAACTTCTCCTTCGGCGAGGTGCAGCTGGACTCGGTGCGTCTCTCTCAGCGCTTCTCCTCGGACGCCTCTGGCTACTACGCGACCTCCGGCCAGCTGACGCTTTCCTGAAGCAGCAACGCGACTCCCACCCGTGCCCAGAGACACAGAGATCCATCAGGGAAGTACATTTTTACAGGACGGGCGTTTTGGCCAGAAACCCAGGAGCTCCCAACGAGGATGCCTCATTCCACAAGTGCCTTGCAGCCAGGAACAGGCTTTGCTCTTCCTCCATGGTGCTTTTTTCCCTTGGGAAAACTGGTGCAGGCACCTTTGGGGGTGTCCCCACTGCTCGAAAGTGACTTTATTCCAGAAGGGGATTTCTCGGTGTCAAGGCTGGGCGCTGCTGGCATCTCCAGCCGCGTGGTGTTGATCTCCCAGCGAATGAATTAGCTTCAAAAGCAGCCTGTTTATCTCCTGTTGCGTTGATAGCTGCTGTAATTAAAATTCCAGCGCCTAACTGTGTTAATAAGAAAGCGTTTATGGCAAGAGCCGCTTCCAGGGACCGTTTTGGAGCGTGGCAGAGAAGACGGCCGTGCCTGGTAGGTGGTTTCTTGGCTTAAAAGAGAGCCGAGCTCTTTGATACCACCCGAGCAGCCCCTGCCTTGGGCGAGCCCAGCATCCTGGGGCTTCGTTCCGTCTCTGTGCTCCAGCTGGGAGAGGTGCTTGGAAAACCTCAGCTGCCCAAAAGAGCAGCTCCATTGGGCCGCAGGATTAAGGGTCCCTGTGTGCGTCCCCCACTTCCCCATGTCCTGCCCTGGCCCCTGCTCCAGCAGCCTGCTCTGTGTGTGCTTAAACTTGCCCAGCCCTTAATCCCGTTGCGTAACGGGCACCAGGGGCCCGTGGCGTCCTTCGAGGCCCCGAGAGCGGTGGCTGTGGGTCCCATGTCCTCCGGGGGCCACGGGGAGCCCCCTGGGACGGACCAACGAGGTCTTGTCCCCACCGTATGCACAGTGGGGTAAAAAGGCATTGACTTTGTGTGGCCCCGCCGCGGTGCTTGGAGGGTGGACGCGGGGATGGGGTCCCCGTGCGGTGTCGCGATGCGGCGCCGCGCGCAGGTGCGGGGGGAGCCGCGGGGCCGCCGAGAGCCCCGCCTGCCTCGCGGTGCCGCCCCGCGGCCGCCGCCGCCGCCACAGCAGCAGCAGCAGGATGGGGGGCTCCGGCGCTGGCCGCGCTGCCCTGGCGCTGCTCGCCCTGCTGCTGCCTGCAGCCGCCGGCACCGGCACGGGCCCCGCGGGCGAGAGCGCCGGCAATTTCATGGAGGACGAACAATGGCTCTCCTCCATCGCCCAGTACAGCGGCAGGATCAAGCACTGGAACCGCTTCCGAGACGTGAGTGTGCGGCGGGCCCGCCGGCGCAGCGCGGCGCGGCGCGGGCAGGGAGGGGACGTGTGGGGTGCGCTGCTGCTGCTGCGGGTGCTGCAGCCGCCGCAGCCCCCCGCGCTGCGCCGCAGCGCCCGGCACCGCAGCGCCCGCATCCCATCCCCCTGCAGCCCCACGCCTGCATCCCGGTGCCCGCATCCCATCCCCCTGCATCCCAGTGTCCGCATCCTGGCACCCACATCCCATCCCCCTGCAACGCGATGCCTGCATCCCAGCACTTCCATCCCATCCCCCTGCAGCCCGCTGCTTGCATCCCACTGCCCACCTCCCATCCCCCTGCATCCCACTGCCTGCATCCTGGCACCTGCTCCCCAGCGCCCACCTCCCATCCCCCTGCACGCTGTTGCCTGCATCCCCGTGCCCGCACCCCATCCCCTTGCTCCCCAGCGCCGTATCCCCCTGCATCCCGGCACCTGCGCCGCACCGCCCTGTGCACGCGCTTGCTCCGCGTGGCCTCAATGCCACCCCAAAGGCACCGCGCCGGGGGCGCGCGCAGCCCCCCTCCCCGCTGCCCGCCCGGGGATGCGGGACGCGGAGCCTCCCTGTCCCCGTGGGGCTGGCGCCGCGTTTAGCTGTGTCACCGCGCGGCGCCTCCCGAGCGCTGCCCCGCGGAGCCGCTCGCCGCGCCGCTCACCGCCCTCCTCCTCCTCTCTCCTTGGGGGTCACGCCGCGGCGCCAGGAGGTGGAGGTGAGTGTCCCCCGTGCCCCACTTGTCCCCCCTGCCACTTGGGCCACCGCGATGCGCTGCCCTCTGCACTCTGCCTCCTGCAGGACGACTACATCAAGAGCTGGGAGGACACGCGGCCCCTCGATGAAGGTAGAGCCCGCGCGCCGGTGCCGGCACCGCCGCGTGCCGGGGCGCCCGCGTGCAGCCACCACCGTGTCCCCACAGCACCGGACACCACCAAGGACCCGTGCCAGAAGGTGAAGTGCAGCCGGCACAAGGTGTGCGTGGCGCAGGGCTCCCAGCGCGCCATGTGCATCAGCCGCCGCAAGCTGGAGCACAGGTGAGCGCGTGGCCGCGGCGGCGACTGCAGCGGCCGCCCCAGCGCAGCCGGCGCCTCCACGCGCCGCTCTCGCTCCCGTGCGCAGGCTCAAGGCGCCGGCGAGCTGGAAAGCGCGCGACGCCAAGGAGGGCGCCTGCCGGGCCTGCCACGCCGCCCCGCTCGCCGCCGTCTGCGGCTCCGACGGACACACGTACAGCTCGGCGGTAAGGCCGCCCTCGCGGCGCCCGGTGCCCCACGGCGCGGCGCCCCACGGCACCCATGCTCACCTCACCCCACAGTGCAAGCTGGAGCAGCAGGCGTGCCTGGCCAGCAAGCAGCTCACCGTCAAGTGCGAGGGCCCCTGTCCCTGCCCCACTGAGCGCGGCCCCACGGCCGCCACCACGCGAGGTGAGTGGGGACCGGGCATGGGGGCACCCAGCGGGTCCCCGACGGACAACGCTGCCCCCGCAGACGGCTGCACCGGGCAGGACCTGGCCGACCTGGGCGACCGCCTGCGCGACTGGTTCCAGCTGCTGCGCGAGAACGCCAAGCTCAACGGCTCCGCCGGCAGTGCCGGTAGGATGGTGGCACGTGGGGGGACGTGCGGGGCCGGGGGTGTGCACGGCCGGCCCCACACGCCCCCCCACCCTGGCTCCCGCAGCGCCGGAGCGCGGCGCGGCGCCGGGCTGCAAGGCCGCCACGGGCTGGATGTTCGCGCGCCTCGACACGAGCGGCGACGGCTTCCTGGAGGCGGCCGAGCTGGCCGCCATCAACCTGGAGCAGTACGAGGCGTGCGTGCGCGCCTTCTTCAACTCGTGCGACGCGCACGCCGCCGACGGGCGCCTCTCCGCCGCCGAGTGGTGCCTCTGCTTCTGGAGGGAGAGTGCGTGCGGGGCGGGCGGGCGGGTGCCCTTGGCACGGGTGCCCTTGTCACGGGTGCCCTTGTCCCACGCGCAGAGCCGCCCTGTCTGCGGGAGCTGGAGAAGATCCAGGTGATGGAGGCGGGCAGGAAGAAGCCGGGTGAGCAGCGCGCGGAGTGGGGCGGGCTCCGGGCGCCCCATTGCACTCTGCCAACCGCCCCCTGCGCCCCACAGGCGGCTTCATCCCCAGCTGCGACGAGGACGGTTACTACCGGCGGCTGCAGTGTGAGCAGGGCGGTGGCGAGTGCTGGTGTGTGGACCAGCTAGGCCAGGAGCTGACGGGCACGCGGGGCCACGGGCACCCCGACTGCGGTAAGTGCGCCGGGGGGCGGCCGTGGGGCCTGGGACGGCAGTGGGGCACCCCTCGCTAGCCGCCCCGTGCCCCGCAGAGGAGGCCGCGGGCTTTTCGGGCGACTTTGGCAGCAGCGTGGGCTGGGAGGACGAGGAGGAGAAGGAGCCCGAGGAGGCCGCCGAGGAGGCCGAGGAGGAGGAGGAGGCCGAGGCGGACGACGGCGGCTACATCTGGTAGCGGCGGCGATGGGGTGGGCGACGCGGCGGGCCCGCCGATGAGGCCGCGTGCTCACGAGGGCTGCAGAGCGTGATGGCACCGGAGCAGAAGCCGCGGCCCCCCGCGCCCCCGTCCCCTGCTGCGCGTCCCCCCCTGCCCCATACCGCCCCCGCCGCGCCGGGGGCCCCATCGTGTCACGGCTGTGCAATAAACCCTCCTTGCTGTGTGGAGCGCGGCGGGCTCAGAGCTTGCTGAGCGGCGCGTCCGGCGGCGGCTGCTGCAGGCGCCAGAGCTCGCGCACGCCGGCAGCAGCGGCATCGAGCGGCACCCAGGCGGCCGCGTCGCCCGTGCGCGCGTAGCGCTCCAGCGCTGGCCGCAGCACCGTCACGGGCACGCTGAAGTTGAGGTGCGGGTACGTGGCTCCCGCCCGCGTGTCCTTGGTGTTGCTGGCCACGATGCCTGCGGGGACGGCGGGCGGCGGCTCGTACCCTCGTGTGGAGGCCGCGCGGGGTTAGGGGCTGGGGTGGGGGGTGTCTCACCGAGGAGCTGCCCCGTGCGCGCGGAGAACACGGGCCCGCCGCTGGAGCCGCTGTGCACGGCGCACGTGGTCTGCAGCATGACGGGCCGGCCTGCCACAGCGAGCACCGCCGAGAGCACGCCCGCCGTCACCGAGGGCCCCCACGTGCCGCCCAGCGGCCCGTAGCTCTCCACGTGCACGTCCTCCCCTGCGCGACACAGCGGGCACGGCGTGACGGGGGGACACCGCCAGGGCTGGGGCGCAGCGGGTGGCGTGGGATGGGGGCCTGCCGTGGCGGGAGCTGGGACAGGGAGGATGGTGTTGGGAGGGGGGGTCCCACCACCACCACCACCATGGCTGGAGCTAGGAGAAGGGTGATGAAGTTGGATGGGTTCCCACCACTGTAGCTGGAGCTGGGACAGGGGCAGTGATGTTGGATAGGGACCCACTACCACCGTGACTGGAACTAGGACAGGAATGATGGTGTTGGATGGGGTTCCAGCACCACCATGGCTGGACTTGGAACAAGGGCAATCATGTTGGATGGGTTCCTACCAGCTCCATGGCTGGAGCTAGGACAAGGGTGACAAAGTTCAATGGGTTCCCACCACCAGCCTGGCTGGATGTGGGACAAGAGTGATGATGTTGAATGGGGTCCCCCCACCACCATGACTGGAGGCATGACCAGTGGGGTTGGATAGGTTCCCACCACTGCCATGGCTGGAGCTAGGACAAGGGTGATGAAGTTGGACGGGCTCCCACCACCACCGTGCCTGGACTTGGGACAAGGGCAGTGATGTTGGATGGCTTCCCACCACCACCCCAGCTGGACTAGGGCCGGGGCTGCTGCTACGGGACGGGTTCCCCGCGCCGCGTGGCGCCGTCACTCACCGGGGCGGAAGCGCGAGGCGAGGCGCGGCGCGACGAAGCCGCCCACGGGGCGCTCCAGCTCCACCACGGCCACGTCGAAGGGCGACTCCTCGGCGGCCGCGAAGACCACGCGCCCGCCCAGCGCGGCGGC
>JAVCKT010020574.1:28232-44698 GCA_032273925.1 Rhynchotus rufescens | reverse complement strand
GCCCGTGACCCTGTCCCCGCGAGCGGCCCCGGCACCCCGGGCGCCCCGGCACGGGTGCCGCGGGGATGCCGAGCGGGGCAGGCGGCCCCGGCCGCGGCCCTCTTGCTGGGGCGGCCGCCGCCCTGGTTCGCGTCACCTGCGGGGAGCAGGGGGGTGATGGGGACGGCGCGGAGCCCCTCGGCCGGGGCTGCGGGGACAGGTGCCAGGCCGCTCGCCAGCGTGCCACGGGCCCCGGGGTCCCGCGCGGGCCTCGGCGCGCAAATCTGCAGCGTCACAGCGGCGCAGGGCCGCGGGCAGCGTCCCGCGCGCGCCCCAGCCCTCGCGGCACCGCGGTGCTCCCGTGGGGTCGATGCTGCCGGGAGCCTTCCCGCAGCAATCCCGGGCTGCTGCCGCCGCCTGGACAGCTCCGGAGCGCAGGCAGCGAGCGGGAGGCTCCGCGCGCCCGCCGGCCCTTCTGCGCCAGCCGCTGCCGCTGGCAGAAATGGACCAAAAAACCCCTGCGAAGCGAACGGCAAAACCCCCCGAGCGCTGTGCGGGAGCGGCGGCCGAAGGGATCTCGCGGGGCTGGGCCCCTCTGCGGCGGGGAGGGGCGCGGGCAGCTGCAGCGCGCGGGCGCTGCGGCCGGGTGCGACACGGAGGGCGCTGCGGGTGCCGGGGGGGTCAGCCCCCCAGCTTAAGGGCAATCCCGTCAGCTCATCTCCGCCCCAATTAATCCGAGCTCATCTCATTAAGGGCGGCTCTGCGCCCCGCTCCGCGTGGCCCTGGTGCAGGGTCCCGCTGGGCTGCCCGTGCTGGGGCAGTGGGGTGGGCGCTGCCCCCCAGCGCTGCCTTCCCGCCTGCCCCACGTTCCCCGGCAAGGCGCCCGTCCCGCCTCATTGGATTCCTCTCCACGGCAGGTTCGACAGGCAGCGGCCGACTGTCCCCAAGAAGGGGCCGCCTGTTGCCTCCGGGCTGACCAGCCCCTCCTGCCCCCTGCGTCCAGGGGGCTCGGTGGGTGCTCTCTGCACCTGGCCGCCTTGCGGATCCGGTAGGATCCTGGAGGCTGCGGAGAAGCAGGGATGGAGCCATGTTTTGCTGGCTCACGGTTCCCAGGAAATGGACGGAGCTGCTCCAGCACAGAAAATGGAGCCTGGGTTGCTGGGAGAGGTCCCTGCTGCCGAACGAGCCGAATAAAATGGATGGTTTTCTAGAAAGCATGGGCGCCAGGGAGAGCAAAAAGAGCTGCTGAAGTCTGAGGACAGCACCGGCATTGGGGTGGCTAAGGGTGTGCTGGGCCAAGGCAAAGGCCAGCCGGGCACATGGGTGGTTTCGAGCCCCCAGGGGTGCAGCTCGCTCGCCAGCAGGGCCAGGCTGGGGCCAGCAGGTCTCCCGCAGCCCCGCGTGGTCCGTGGAGGCCTGCGGAGAGCCGGGCAGGGCAGGGGGAGGAAGCGGAGCTTATTATTAATAAATAATTAAATACACCTTTTAAGCAGTTTGCATTCAAGAGAGCCTAAATGCACCTGCTTTTTTTTTTTTTTTTTAATTTCTCCCCCGCCCCCCTCAATTCTTTTTCCCTCCTCATCTGCTGCAAACTCGGGTGCATTTCCCTGAGGGCAACACCTTGCGTTGAGGGTGACCCGTCCTGGCTGTGTCCAAGCACAGCTGGAGTCACCAGAGCTGTGTCATCGCTCGCCCCTCTTGGGCCCAGACTGCGTGCCCGGTGTCTGGCTGCTGTTTTGGTGTCTTGGTTTTATTTTTATCCCCACCCGCTCTCGCTTTCACGGCTCCTAGAGCGTGATGGAGCTCAAGCTGCGAGATGGAAGGAAAGGGCTGTGTTTTAATGAGCCTGTTTGAGTGAGCACCAGAGGCTGCTGCTGGTGCAGAGAGGAAGGTGGCAAAGAGTGGGCTGATTTTTAAGGCAATGTGGAGAGACAGAAAGGATCCAAGGCTTGTTTTGCTAAATCACCAGTGCGCCCTGGGGAAGGAAGGAAGCATGGAGAGCATGGAAAATGGGACGGAGAACCTGAGACAGAAGGAAAGGACCTTGTGCAGCTCTTGTTAATAGTAGCTAGGGTTGATTTGGGGTTGGGAAGGGTGAGGGACCGATGGCCAAGAGAGTGATGGCAAGAGCAGGTGCTCTAGAAGATGCCTAGAGAAGAATGTCTAGATGCCTAGAGTGCATCTCTAGGCATCTCATCTATGCCAAGAGAGTGGTGCCTAGAGCAGGTGCTCTAGAAGAAGCCAGAGCTGTCCATTTGGGCTTCTGGTTTTGGCCTGTGGCCACCTCGCTGGTGCTCCATGGTCACCTCCCAGCCTGCTCCCCTGTGATGCCCTCGGAAAACGGCTACGTGGAGCTTGGAATCAGCCAAGGTCCCGAGGACAACCTGAACCGCGGTGGGAGATGGGCACGGATGGCAGTTGGGGGCTGCCTTGTTACGCTGCCCCCACCATTGCCCGTTCGCTATTCCGGAGGCTATTCCGGCTCCTCGTGTGGAGATGCCCCCTCGCTTTGAGGGCAAATTGATTCCTGGATTAGCCAGATTAAGCAGAAAACAGTTATTGACTGACAGGCTCCGTGCTGTGCTGCAAAGGGCCCGGGGCTGTTGGTCTCCATGAGCAAGGGGGGACGCAGCACCAGGGCTGGTGCCTCGCAGTGGGGCAGGACGAGGGTCCCTCGTGGCCATGGGGCAGGACGAGGGGCTGTGGAGGAGCCGTGTGGGCTGGGCTGGGTCCCTCATGGTGGCGGGGCGCAATGAGAGGCCGTGTGGGTGGGGCAGGTCCCTCATGGCTGTGGGGCAGGACGAGGGGCCATTGAGGGGCTGTGTGGGCCGGGGGGGTTCCTTCAAGACGGCAGGGTGGGACAAGGGCCCCTCGTGGCCACGGGGCTGGTGGGGGCCGCCTCGCGTAACGTGCCGCTCTGCCCCTCTGCAGGACGCCGGCCCCGCTCGCCCCTCGCAGCGCCCGCTGCCGGCCGCCACGATGGCGGGCGCCTCCGTGAAGGTGGCCGTGCGCGTGCGGCCCTTCAACTCCCGCGAAATGAGCCGCGAGTCCAAGTGCATCATCCAGATGTCGGGCAGCACCACGAGTGAGTAGCAGGGCGGCGGGGAGGGCGCTGCCCTGGGCCCGGGGCAAAAGCAGGGCCGGGGCAGTGGGATTTCGAGTGGCGATGCGGTGCCGCGGAGGGGCGGGAGACGAGCAGGATGAGGGCTCCCAAGGGCCTCCCCAGAGCTTGGGTGCTGGAAACAGGGGGAAAAGGCACCCGAATTCTGCCCCTCTGCGAGCTCCTGGATGGGGCAGTGTTGAAAATAGCTCCCTCCTTCCCGCGTGGCCGGAGCTGCCGACGTCACCGGCGGTGGGTTAAGCCGCCACCTCCGCAGAGCCGCTGGGCTGCGTGACAAGGGCAGGGGGGAGAGGAGCCCCCCGTGGGGCCAGGGTGCCTCCGCAGCCCCAGCGAAGCCCCGGGGCAGCGGGGGATGAACAGCTGAGAGCCTCCGAGGCCACGCAGAGCCTTGGAGCAGGGTCTGCGTCATCCTCAAGGAGCCACCACCGGCGTATCCGTCCTGTCTCCCTCTCCTTGCAGAAGCTTTCTGATGTTTGCTCGAAGCTGGAGAGGCCCCATCGGCATCTCTGGCGCGGTTTGGAGAGGGACAGGCATCAAGGTGCCCTTGGGTGGCCAGCGGGCACTGGTTCCTCCTCTGTGTGGCCCTGGCTGAGCTCGGGTGGCGGGGCCGGTTGTGCCGGGGCAGCGGCGCGTTCCCAGCAAACCCTTTGCTGACAGCGACGTTTTCTCGCCTGCTGAAACGGGAGTCAACAAACCCTCGGCTAATCCCCCGCGCTGGGGATGAAAGGGGGGTGCTTGTGACTCCACAGGCTGCACCAGCTCAGCACTTGTGCCCCTGTGCTCCGGGAGAGGGGAGGAAGAGCCGGAGAGCGGGGACGTGCAAAGCGGCGCAGCTCGGCACGAGGGGACAGGGGCTGCACAGAAGCAGGGACGGGGGGAGCCTGGTATTTCTGGGGGCCAGACATCCCTTCCTGCACCCCCTTTCCCAGGATCATTTGCCGCGTGCCCTGCGGACAGTCATTTTTATGCAAAGTCGATTAAATCGACCGGAGCGGCGTGGCTGCCAGGGAGGGAAGGAAGTCTTCACTGCAGTCCTTTCCGTCCCCGCACTTGCAGCCCGTGTCACCGCTCGGCTCGCGCCGTGGCCGCCCCGCCAACACTGCCCCTTTGTCCCCGGGCCCGGGCCCCGCCGCGACGTCCCGCTGACGCCGGCCTTTCCTTTGTGGCCGCGCCGTGGCCGCGCGTCCAGAGCCCCCGCGCGCTTTCCTGGCAGCTTCAGCCCACGCCGCCGCCGAGCTCTCACCCTTCACTCTCCCGTGTGGCAACCGGGAGGAAAAATCCCGGCTTTCTTCCCGCCAGGCCATTAATATTCTCCGGCCAAAGCTGTGTCTCCAATGGCAAGTGCCAGGCTGAATGGCAGAGCCTTGGGAAGCTGCTGGCCTCTGCTCTTGCCTCTTCCACCCAGCAATGCAAGGAGGGATGTGTCTCCGAGCTTCCCCCAAGTTTGCTCTCCTCCCAGCCCTCTCCCCAGCCTTTCATTCCATCCTGAAGCCTCCTGATGGTCTCCAGAAGGTTGTAACTCCTGGCAACAACCCAGGACGTGGTGGTTCACGTTTCCCTCTGGCTCAGTGGTTGCCCCTTCTCCACCTTCTTGCTACCTCACTGGCTCTATAGGGCAACTCAGCGCAGGAGCCCTCCTGCTTTCTCTGCTTGGCGGCCCTGGGGCCGGCTCCTTCCCTGCATTCCCGGCCATCTGGGCAGCTGCAGCGGGAGGAGGTGCCAGGCGCCAGCTCCTCATCCGCCCCGTGCCCGGCGCGGGATTGCACCGGCGTGCGGAACGGCCTCGTGATGCGGCGCCTCCCCATCCTCCCTTGGCACGTGCCCCGTTTCGCCGCGCTTGCCGCGGCTTCGCGAGGGACAAAGCTCTCGCCAGCGCCCCGTTTTCCCTTCCCGCGATGCCATTCCGGCCCTGGGGATTTACGCGAGGCCGTCCCAGCTCGCGGAGATGAGGAAGTTGCTATGGAGACGTTATTCCTGACCCCTTCCCCCGGGAGAGTGGCTCCGCTTACCAGAATTAGCTGCTGTCTTCCTGGGATGCGGCAGGTAGCCGGAGCTGAGGGCACCCTGGCTGGCCTGGGCCTCCCCTGCACCTCCCATGGGGCTTGTGCCACTGTGGAGCTCCCGTTGCAGTGGGACCCAGAGCCCGTGGTGCCCTGGGGACGTGGTCGAAGAGACGCTCCGTGCGCCCGCAGCTCGACCCTCCTTCCCATCGGGAAGGCCCTTTCTCCCTAAGCGGTCACTGGCGTCATCATGGGGGCTTCCCTGTGCCCTTCCGTGTCTCCCAGCAAGCCCAGGAGCTAGAAGACACCTGGAGAACATGGCCAAGCCTGATGAAAAAGGCCTCCTGGAATGACCGATGGGCTGAAGGGCACCGGTGGCCGTGGCTCCCACTCAGCGAGCAGGGAGTTGATGGATGCAGGAGGTGGCCTAATTTGATCCCTGCCTTCTCAGCCAGTACCAGGGCTCATTCTGGTGGCCACGGCCGCTGCAGAATCATGCTTAGGGCTCTTGAGCCTGCAGACACCGCTCATCCCTCCTCAGCCCTGTGTCCCTACGGAGCCAGGAAGCCGAGAGCAGCCCGGATGCTCATCCAGAGGCCCGCGGCAGCTCGGCCGAACTCTCGGCTCTGCCTCTGCCCGTCTGCTTTCCCCGTCGCTCTCCGTCGCCTCAGCTTTCAAGGACACGTCGGCCAATTTGATATTCCCAAGCCCGTTCCCTAGCAACCCCCGGGCTCCTGGGGAATCTTCATCATTAATTTAGGGCCCAGCTTGTACAAAGTGCCTCGCGAAAGAGGCTTTACGGCCTCCTGGTTTGATCTGTGGGGTTTTTTTCTCCCCTGCTCTGCAGCGAGCGTGTTGTCGCGGGCCTGAAACATCCCTGCCTTGGACGAGAGGGGCTGGCCTGGGGTCTTCCCCAGCTCGCCCTTCCCTGTGGAGCTGCCACCGCGGCGGCGCGGATGGGCACGGCTGCCTGCGCCTGGCAGCGGCTCGCGCGGGAAGGTCGGGTGAAAGTCGCCCCAAACGGGCGCTCGCTGCGTCTCGTGATTCTCCCGCAGTTCGGAGTTACTTCTGATGCATCCCTCTGCGCGCCTCTTATTTTAGAGGGGGAAAAAAAATCATAAGCACTCTTTGGGAGAGAGGGAAAAAAAAGGAAAAGGAAGAGAGCGAGCAGGGGAGAGAAGTGATGCAGGCTCTTGTTTCCATGGCAACGTCCTTTTCAGACGGGGATGGGAAAAAGCCGGCCCTTGTTTCCATTGGCAGCTTAACCCAGCACATTAATCACCCCGCTGGTGCCGGAGGAGAAACAAGCAGCGAGAAGTGAAGCGCGCGGAGCCAGATGCGAACAGGGAGATGGAGGCAGGAGCTGAGGGAGGCCCAGAGTCCCTCGGGAGGGAGGCCCGAGGAGGCTGCTCGCCCTCCAGCTGCTGGATCTAGGGAGCTCCCTAGATGAGTCCTGCCCTTAGCTTTGGTCCTCCATGGGCTCATGAAAGTGACTGTGTCCAGGGGAAGGAACAGGGTTCTCTGCCGAGGTGTCCGACCAGGATGGTCATGGTGTGTTGGCTTTGGATGGCCAGACCCATCCAGGTTAAAGCAGGAGCCCGTGAGCTGCCAGCTCGGTGAGGAAAAGACAGAGATTCTCATCATGTTCTTATCTGTTTGCCCCCAGCTATCCTGAACCCAAAGCAGCCCAAAGAGACACCGAAAAGCTTCAGCTTCGACTATTCCTACTGGTCTCACACCACGGTGAGTGCTGTGTTAATCTCCATGTAGAGGTTTTAGCCAAGGGCTCTCTCAGCTCAGGGCCCTCAGGGGTTTAGTGGGGCAGAGCCTTCTGCTCTTCTTCAGGAGCCTTGGAGCTCCTCTGGTCTGTTGCCTTCAACTCCCAATCTCAGAAACTGCTAGCAGGAACCAGAGCTGGGTGATGGGATGCAGCCCAACAACACCCAAATCTGCACTCTCCTCCCCAGACCCGCAGCAGCATCAGGGTGCTCTGTGCCTGCCTGAGATGCACGTCACTCCCAAGAGGCTTCACAAGGCAGTGACTCAGGCTGTGACTCTTCCAGGCTCTGCAGTTTCAGGGAGGTGACAGGAATCCCCCAGGGAGTGCAGGAGAGGAGTCGAGTCCCTCTGGTCTCCGCTGATGCTCTCACATTTAATTCCTCGCTGTTTCTCTGCCTCCCTGTGCTCCCTGCAGCCCGCGGACATCAACTATGCGTCGCAGAAGCAGGTGTACCGCGACATCGGCGAGGAGATGCTGCAGCATGCCTTCGAAGGCTACAACGTCTGCATCTTCGCCTACGGGCAGACAGGGGCTGGAAAATCCTACACCATGATGGGGAAGCAGGAGAAGGACCAGCAGGGCATTATCCCGCAGGTAGCGCCTGGCTGGGCCACGGGGCCGCGGGGCTGGAGCCATGCGCGGTGCCCGAGGGGAATGCACGGCAAGGAGGGCATGGAAAGCGGGCAGCAAGAGGGGGCATGAGGTTTCATGGCAAGAGAAAAATGATTCATACTTGGGGCCTGAGAGCTGCTCTGTCTAGAGATCAGTGCCGCACAGAAGAGGCTTTGTTTGAGCACGGGGGCCCCTCGACACGAGCGGGGGCGTTTCAGCTGGTTTCTGCACTCTTTCCCACTCTGCTCTTCTGCGTTGTTCAGGGGGTGAGGAGGTGGGCAAGGTCAGAAACCCTCGTGGTTTGGGAGCCCCCAAACCCCTCTGAGTGGGACCTGAGCTGCTTGGCCTCTCTCTCTGTACAGCTCTGTGAGGACCTCTTCTCCCGAATCAATGACACCACCAACGACAACATGTCCTACTCCGTGGAGGTATGCACTGCCTGCCCTGCGGAGGCTGCCACCGGCCTCCCGGGAATGCGGCTGTTAGAGCCCGAACACGGCCTTGCAGCAGCTCCCGTCCAGCTCCGTGGAGCAGGGCAGTCCGGAGTGACCCTAAGGGGAGCACAAACCCTATTGATTTTCATGGAGACCCTGGCCGGTTTCTTGTTTGTCCCCAGCATACCCCATCACTGTATCAGGCATGCACAGAACTCCGTCCATCCTTTCTCCATCTTCCTTCCCCTCCCTGTCCTGCAGATACGCACGGACAAAACAGGCCCATTTATTTTGCTGCCACCAGCTGGGTGAACGGCCTGCTTGGATAGCACCAGCTCCCTGTCCCCCAGGGATGGGTGGCTGTGGACACCCACTGAGCTGATGGGCGCTGTGTCGGGGTGCAGACTCCCCGTGTTGGGGTGCGGATAGGCCCCCTTGCTGGTTTCCGGAGTATCCCCGTCCCTGGGCTTGGGCACTGGGCAGCCAGGGGGGTCCTTCTGAGGCCTCTTTCTGCTGCCTGTACTCATTTGCTGGGCTGGAACGGAGCGCTGAAAGTGAGCTTGGCTGAGGCTGGATGCACCCCAGGAGGTGCCTGTGTCCTGCCTCCTCCAAGCTGTTCCTGGCCCCTAGGTGAGCTACATGGAGATATACTGTGAGCGCGTGAGGGACCTGCTCAACCCCAAGAATAAAGGCAACCTGCGGGTGAGAGAGCACCCCCTGATGGGCCCCTACGTTGAGGACCTCTCCAAGCTGGCTGTGACCTCCTACAATGACATCCAGGACCTCATGGACTCTGGGAATAAGGCCCGGTGAGTGGGGAAGCAGGATAGAAGTTCTTCAGGAGAACCAGATTTCAGAGAGACACCTCCAGAGAGCTCTGCTTAACCTCCTGCCCTGGCTCTCTGGGAAACACATTCTTTCTGTGTCTCTCCAATCTCACATCAGGCAGCAAATGTTCCCTGCTTCCAGGTGCTGGCCTTTCAAGCTGGAAAGGTCTAGAAGGACTTGGTTCCCCCATGCTCAGGCCACACCACTGCCTCTTGCCTTATCTCCCAGTGTGGCTGCTGTGGAGATGACAGTTACCTCATGCCTAACGTGCTAGAGATGGAGAACCTGGCTTGTTTTCATGTTGTCTCCTTAGTGCTATCAAAACACCCCAGAAACAGGTAGTGAAAGTCTGGACATTTGCACATGGTCCAAAGTCTGCTCAAGTCCCCAGCTTCCCCAGGGGGTCCCCAACCCTGGGGCTGGGGTGCATCTCTACAAGAGGTTGGCACCAGAAGGGGGACAGTTCCCTGCTGCCCCACACAAGAAGTAGGATCTGAGCTACCTTGACTCCTGGGTACCAGAGTCCTGTCATGTCTGGTGGCTGCTAGATTTGCCTTCTGCAAAGCAGCCTCCCCTGAAGTTAGTCGAGGTGCCAGGAGCAGCTGTTGTGGCCTCCTGGCACTGCCGACTGTCATCCCTTCTTGCCATCTTCTCCCCACAGCACTGTGGCTGCCACCAACATGAACGAAACCAGCAGCCGCTCCCACGCCGTGTTCAACATCATCTTCACTCAGAAACGGCATGACGCCGAAACGGACATCACCACCGAGAAGGTGAGAGCGGGACCGGTTCTGCGCAGCGGTTCTGGCTGACCTACCGCAGCAATGACCTTGCAGACACCGCCTTTGCTTTCTGATGGGTTTGTGATGAGTTTGTTGCCTCCTTTCAGTGCAGGGCACTGCAGGCCCTGGAGGGGCAATTGCTTGGGCTGGGTTTGCCGAGGGCTTGGGGAGCCCCTTGGGCTTCTCTCATTGTGG
Organism: Rhynchotus rufescens; assembly: GCA_032273925.1. Taxonomy (NCBI): domain Eukaryota; kingdom Metazoa; phylum Chordata; class Aves; order Tinamiformes; family Tinamidae; genus Rhynchotus; species Rhynchotus rufescens. The sequence goes on along the minus strand of JAVCKT010020574.1, from coordinate 34,967 downwards.
CTAAGGGCCTCGTTGCTGCACACAGGTCAGCAAGATCAGCCTGGTGGACCTGGCGGGGAGCGAGCGAGCGGACTCAACGGGCGCCAAGGGCACCAGACTAAAGGTGAGAGAGCAGCTCAGAGCTTGTGGCCTTTCCCTTCCTAATTCCCCACATATCACAGTGCTGACCGTAAAAGTCCTCACGGAGGGTGTTGTCTGAGTCACACTGAGGTCCATAAGCTCCAGTTAGGAGGTGCTGGGACCCCAGTATGTCATGCTTCCCCATCCTCCTGGCCTATTGGCCATCTGTGTTGCTTGGAATAAGCACCTGAGCATCTGGGTGTTTCTTTGTTCCATCAGGAAGGAGCAAACATCAACAAGTCCTTGACCACACTTGGGAAAGTCATCTCTGCCCTGGCTGAAATGGTATGTGCCCTCGCAAGGGTGATGGACAAGGGGAGGGAGGGCCTCACCGCGTGTGCATGCGCTCAGGGAGGCAGCCCGGGCTCCTGGCCCTGCTCTCAGCTAGGTGTCCCCGTAAGGATACTGCTCCATCCAGTGTGAGGAAAGCACGTCCCTTTAGCTCCTTCCTCCTAGCTGCTTGCACCTCATGGTTGCTTGGGTGCCCTCTGCTCAACCCCTAGCTTTGATGGATGGGAAGATCTGTCCCATCCTACCCCACACTGCCAATGTCACTGAGGCTGGGGGAGCCCCTCTCATCAGACTGTGTCCCCAAGGTCCTCGGCGAAGGGGAGGGGGGCAGCTCAGGGGTAGCTCCCTCCCCGGCAGCCCCTGCTTCCAGCACGGTGTAAACACTCTGTCTGCTTCCTTTGCAGGATTCGGGGCCGAATAAGGTACGTGCTGCAACGGGACATGGTGGGGCTGGCTGTTACCACGAGTGGGTTGTCTGTAGAGAGCAGGGGGGTTTGCCCAGAGCCCTCTACAGATGAGGGGATCCATGTTGCACTTCCCTCTGAGGGCTGGACAGATGTGGGTCACGTCCTCACCACTTTGTAGCTGTCCTGGCCCATTCTGCAGGTCCACTCTGCCCCTCTATCCCTCCTCAAACACCTCCCAGACCAGCTAGTGCACTGCAGAGGCAAAGTGAGTTGCCTGAGGTTACTGTTCGGGAGCAGGACAGTCCTCCTTTGAGGGCACTGCCTCCTGAGGAACAGAGCCATTTGCTGTCAGCCTGGTGTGGCTGGGGGCAACCAACCCTTACTCGCAGATTGGCTTCCACCGATGGTGAACTTCCCTTTGGAAGAGAGCAGGGAGCCTGACAACACCTCTCTTCACTCTCCCCTCTCCAGAACAAGAAGAAGAAGAAGACAGATTTCATCCCGTACCGGGACTCTGTGCTCACCTGGCTGCTCCGGGAGAACCTGGGTGAGGAAGGGATGGGCAATACGGGACATACTTGAGAGCATGGCTGGGGAAGGGAGGTGATGTCTGACTCGGCGACCAGTGTTTTACTGAAGCAATTGTACCTCTCTGGGCAGGGGGCAACTCCAGGACTGCGATGGTTGCTGCTCTCAGCCCTGCTGATATCAACTATGACGAGACCCTCAGCACTTTAAGGTAGGCTCTGGGATGAAGGTCAGCCTGAGTGCCTGAGAGCAGAGGATGGGCTTGAAATATTGGGGCTCCCATCATCTTCCTCACTGCTTTATTCCCCTGGCATCCCTTGCCCTCGATGGGAAGGCAGTGAGGAGGTCAGTGCAACGGGCACCTCGAGTAAGAGGCCCAAAGGACTGTCGTGACGAGTCGCTGGCAATGCTTGCCCAAACAGCAGCCCCAGTTTTGCACCCTGCCACATGTAGGAGTCTCCTGCCTGGTGAGCTGCAGCTCCAAAGGGCCTCCTCACTGGGGTGGGCTCTGAACTACTCGTGCTGCCCAGCAGCCATGGCTTTGTGTGCCCTTCTGGCCAGCCCTGCTGTCCCAGGCCTGGATATGGCCACACACGGCTTGTGGGCAGCCTCCCCACAGCTGCCCCTGCCTTGCCCCGTCCCTAGATATGCCGACCGTGCCAAGCAGATCCGCTGCAACGCCGTCATCAACGAGGACCCGAACAACAAGCTCATCCGGGAGCTGAAGGACGAGGTGGCCCGCCTGCGTGACCTGCTCTATGCCCAGGGCCTCGGGGACATCATTGACAGTACGTACCGCTCTGCGCTCGCTCCTGGCTCTGCTGGGCTGCTCTCTCCTTGCCCACCGAGCCCATGGGGCCATGCCTGGAGCTGCCCAACATCCTGCTCTGTGGCTCAGCCGTCTCACTGCCCACCCTGCCATGGAGTAATGGCACTTCACTGAGGTGTAGCTGTTGCTCTCCACTATCACTACACCAGCTGGGACATCCACCAGCTAGCCCCACACATGTGTTTGTGACTCCCCTGCTTCTCCCATAAAGCCAGAGGACCTGCCTTACACCCAGCAGGCCTTCTCCCCTCCACCTCCACCCCATCCTCGTGTCCTCCCTTCAGCTTCCCTGTGGATGTGACCCGCAAAGGTGCCAGGAATTCATCCCTGGGGCTGAGCTCACCCATGGCCTCTCCTCCGTGTGCTTTTGAGGTGGTCGTAAAGCCTACTGAGATGAACCTACTCTTGTTCTGTTCTCTTTGTCTTTCTCCTTGCTCCCTGCCCCCTCTCTCTCTCTTAGCCAACCCTGCTGCAGGAGGATCCAAATGTGTGTATTCCCCATCACTGGTATTCTGTGTGGCTTCAATGCTTTGGGGAGACCTAGGCATAGCCAAGGAACATACGTACAGCATGGGAAAGGGCTCCAATAGCCAGCGCTGGCTGTTGGAAATGGGCTTGCCCTCAGGCAGACGTGAGGAAAGGGGCATCAGCAGAGGGTTAGTGCTCAAGCCCTTGCCTCGTTGCCTTAAATCCACAGGTCAGCATGTGGGGCTTTGAGAGGGGTCCTCCAGCCTCCCTCAGGGGCTGAGCTGCCAGGCCTCTCCCATTGCTGCTGGCTCTCCCCTAAGGGAACACAGGCCTGGGTGGCAGCTCCGTGCTGGACAAGCCCAAGGAGAGGGGTCTTGTGTTCAGCCGGGCTTTGCGCAGGACTCTTCTTGGGTTTCTCCTGCAGGTGGGAAGTTGCTGCTGTATTCAGCACCTTCCAACATGCAGGTGATGGAGACCGATTGCCGAAGGACTCTTTCCTCCATGCTGTAACTATGTTTCCTCCTGCTTCTGCTGCTCTTGCTGCTTCTGCTGGCGCTGACACTGGTCTCTGCTGCTGGGTCTGCTCGTGAAGGCACTGGCCATGCTCCTGGGTGCAAACAGAACCAGGCAGGCAAGACACAGTGCAGGTGGCATTAGACACCCCAGTGACACAGCACCAGTCCTGCCGAGGGTTGCCCTGCGCTCAGCAGAGGAACGGGGCAGATTTGTTGGTGGGGAGACTTCCCAGAGCGACTGGGTTTAGGTTCCCGAGCTTGTCTGTGGAGCGGGAATGGTGCGAGTACCATCGCAGCGCCCAATGCCAGGGCCATCGATGGGCGGCCGGTGGTGCCCGGACACTGATACCGCAGCCTTGTGCTCCGCAGGCTGAGACAGAGCCCTCTGTTAACCTCTGGCGGGCGGGGAGGTGTGTGGTGACCCACTACAAGTGCTAAGGCTTGGCCATGGCTCCTCGACAAGGAATGTGGAGGTGCCCCCACTGTGAAACCAGCCTGTGATGATCCTGGCAGGGAGACAGGGCACTGATCTCCAGACGTTGATATGAGCCACAGTCCTTCCACGTGCCGGAGCCCTACGAGAACCACCCCCAACATCCCCTGCAACCTGTCGCTGCCCCCTTTTTTGGAGACACAGAGCACCACAGGCTCTGGTCCTCTGGAAATGGGAGCTTTGACTAACGCTGCCTGCTCCCACCCTGCCTAACCTGAGTGCTGGCAACCTCCAACCTGAGGCACCAAGCTGGGCACAGGCTGCCCGGGGCTCCGCAGCCGGAGCGTCTCTGATCACGGGGCCAGCTTGTGCCACCTCCCGCCCTCTTTGGTGCAGGGAGCAAAGCCCGTGTGAGCCGCTCCGGACACCGCAGGCACTGCCTGGGATTCGGGGTAGGCGGCTGGGCTGGGGAAGGGAAGGTGCAAGTGTCCCTCACCCTGCTGCTGGCCTGTGCTGCTGTGCCCATGCATATGTATTTTTCTTTTAGCTCCTGGCTTTCTTCTTGCCAAACCTGGCCTTTTTTTTTGTTGTTTATTTTTTTTTTCCAACAGCTTTTTTTCTCTCTATCTTTCTCTTTCTCTTCCTTCTTCCTCTCCATGTGTCTTTCCTCCCTTCCGTTCCTCTCCTTCCCTGCCCGTAGATGTGTCCGACTTTGAGAACAATAACGGTACCCCTAGAGTGGCTGAACTGAGTCAACGTCCTGACAATCTCTCCACAGTGACCAATGCCATTGCCGGGATCAGCCCCTCTTCCTCCCTGTCAGCCCTGTCCAGCCGGGCAGCCTCTGTCGCCAGCCTCCATGAGCGCATCATGTTTGCCCCAGGCAGCGAAGAGGCCATCGAAAGGCTCAAGGTAAGAGCCCGGGAAGATGTGGTGCCCTCCTGGAGGGTGATACGTGGACCTGTGGCGTTCTCTGGTGCTCTGGTGACAGATGTAGTGGCTGCGCGGTGCTGGGGACATCGCCGAACTTCCAGACTCCTGGTTTGATGAGTTGGGGTCCTGACCGTCTGTGGCCCCTGCAAAACGCTAACCTGTGCCTTGTGTCCACCAGGAAACGGAGAAGATCATTGCTGAGCTGAACGAGACTTGGGAGGAGAAGCTGCGGAGGACAGAAGCCATCCGGATGGAGAGGTGGGTGAGGCGGCACCGGCCCTCTCCTCTTCTGTGGCTCACGGGAGCAGTTCAGTCAGTGAGACGCAGCTCCAGCACCAGCCGTATTAGCATTTAGGGACACAATCTGCTCTGAGAAATGCTCTTGAGGCACAGACAGAGCTGAGACAGGCACCAAGGCTATGATGTCCCCAGCAGCACAATAACCCAGGCCAGAGCATGGGCCTGCCTCCTGCCTCCTCCTCCTCTAGCACTCACTCTGGCCCAGTGCTGTCCCAGATCGGCTAGCACTGTCCCTGGGACTTCACACAGGCTGTGTAGTGTGAGTGAAGCCATCCACACTTGGGAATGGAAGAGAGCCCAGCCAAATGGCTGCCAGTTGAGCCAGAACTGGAAACTGGAGCTCCACCAGTAGAGACATAGTCTAAGCCTAGGCCAGCTTGCCATAGCACCTTGCTGCTCCGGACTGCTTCAGGCTCTTCTCCAAGGCCAGTGGATGGTGATGGTCGTGGGGCTGGGGTGGGGGGCTCACGTGGCTTTGACAGCCTCTTTTCTCCATTGCTCCTTCAGGGAAGCCTTGTTGGCCGAAATGGGGGTGGCCATGAGGGAGGACGGAGGCACCTTGGGTGTTTTCTCTCCTAAGAAGGTAGGATAAGCTCTTAACCTCTTCTTCACAGCCTAGGAGACTAGTTTCCAGGCCCAGACCAGTTTCCAGCCCCTCAGCCCTGCCCTGTCCCAACAGACCGGTCCCAGTCACTTGTGATTAGCCCCCTGCAGTACGAACTGACCTTTGGTTACAGTGGGCTGCTCACTCTGAAGCATCTGCTTCATAATGCAATGCTTGCATAAACAAACCAGTTTGGTGTTTGATGGTGGTTATTTTGATAGAAATGAATGCTTGTGTGCAATGGGGCACTCTACACACCAAGGCAAGGCAGAGAGCAGCTCTCAGCTTCTGCCACGGCTGGTCTGGCCACATGTCTTGGCAGATGCTGCCCTTGCAACCCTGCTGGGTCCATGCAAAGTCCTGGAGAGCAGGATCTGTTCCCAGCTTCCACATGGCCCCCAGTGCTGAACCTTTTGGGCTCTTCCTCGCCTCTGTCCCAGTGTGGCTAATGCAACATTGTTTTACCCCGTATTCTTTATTTTTCGTTTCTGTCTCAGCCGCTGCCCGTTAGGTCCCCCGATGTTTATGTAGAAAGCGTGGGGGTTTATTCCCCTAAACAGGTTGGTCTTGGAGGAAGGGGTTGCTGTGGTGCTCTTGGTGCCTATTTATTCTCCAGCTCTCTAGTGGGTGGAAACTGCTGTGGCTTCTCCAGCTGCTGGCAAGGAAGGTTGGGGTGGAAAGCTTGCCAAGCCCATTCGGATGGAGAGCAAACCACAGGGACCTTGTTGCCCTGCTCGGTGCCATCACTCGTGTAATTATTACTCTAAGGAGCTCAATGGAAGTTAAAACATTTGCTTTCTATGAGCAAACCTTGCAAATCCAGAGAAAAATTGCAAGTTAAAGGGTTTCAGAGCTCCTCCCTGAAACCCAGGGGCTACCTGTGTGCTCAGAGAGGCCTCGTGAAATGTTACGGCCAGCTTCTTCCTGGCAGCTACTGCGGAGAAGAGCCCGCGCTTCCCGCTGACCTTCAGCTCTCCTAGACTGCTTGGAGTGAATCTCTTGGACCAGTCCTGACTGCCCTTTTCCAAAGGGCAAATCTCTGCATGCTTTGTGTCAACAGGCTGATATTTCTTACAATTTCGTTTCGTATTTCTGGGAAACTTGGAGCTTCACCTGTTAGTGCCCCCTTGACTTTGCCTCCTGACTGAAGCTGCAGTCACAGCATTTTGCAGTGGTTTGGATGAGCTAACTCCAGTTGCAGGGGCCTGTGGTCAGGGGAGAAATGCTCCTGCTGTCGAGAACAGAGTGGTTTTTGGCTCCTGGGAAAGAAATCATTGTGAGGCAGCTGATAAGAAAGAGGCCAGGGA
>JAVCKT010020574.1:5968-28132 GCA_032273925.1 Rhynchotus rufescens | reverse complement strand
CTTTCTCTCTCTTTCTCTCTCTTTCTCTCTCTTTCTCTCTCTTTCTCTCTCTTTCTCTCTCTTTCTCTCTCTTTCTCCTTGACTTTTAGGGCAACATGTCAGCAGTAAGTTATCGGTCTATAACTCAACATACTGTTAGTTCCAGTATCTATTGTTAGACTTAATTAGCCAGATGTGCAAAATTCAGCCCTTGTTTCACTACCACAAGAGTAACGTGCATGAAATGTATCAACCTAAAAAATTACCGTGTCTTGCAAAAATTTGTTCACATGCAAATACAACAAGTGTAAGCATAGCTGCTCAGTTTGGAGGCACAGGGTTTCCCCTTGCCTGCCCTTCATTTTTTTGTTGCTGTTTGCTTGTTTGTTTTTAATCCAGTGGATGTAAATGAAGTACTGTGAAAATGAGCTCCTAATTGCTCAACTGCAAACTTTTCTTCACGTTGCCAGTTTATTATTAATATACAGTACAAGATGTTTTACAATCTTTGCCACTTGATTCTGTTCTGTTGGGGTCAGAGATGGTGTCGGTTTTCAACAACATAGTGGCTGCCCTGAAATTAATAGGGGGAAATTAAAGGCAAGATTAGAATCGGAGCTCCCCTCTTTTGCAGCCAAGTGACCTGATAGTTGAGCTGGAAGAATAGCTCCTGTCTCCAGAGAGTGTCTCTTCTGCATTAGTTAGCACTGCTCTCTAACTCTGAAGCTGCCTGCTTCACAGCTCTGAAAATAAATAGACAGGATGGCTGTAAAATGCTGGGGCTTGCTGGTTGCACAGTGCCCAGGGGTAGTTAGCTCTGGAGTGACCCAAGGAGAAGACCTAGTCCTTGCTCACCCAGGTGAAGATCACCCAAGGCAGAGTATGGAGGTAGGCCTGTGCTTTAGCAAATCTGTGAGGCTTCAAAAATGGGTTGCAAAGAAAGTCTTTGAGAGCTGGTTCAGGTAGTTGCTGCTGTGCCTCTTTGTACATGTTCCTGTAGGGTTTGCAATGGGGATATGGTTGTAACGTAAAGCTGCACCTCCTAAAATGGTGCTGGGAAGGGATAAATACTGGTTAAGAGGTTGAATTGATTGTCTTTCCTTAGAAATATTTCAATTCAAGAAGCGTGGTCCAATGCAGATTAAAGTGGGTATGTTTCAGTAGTATCTACTAATCAGAAGCTTGTGGTTAGACTCTCTTCCCTCCCCACTCTGAGGAGCGTATGCAGCAGGATGCAGACTTTGTGGCTAGATGATTTGTAGCTGTGATTTCTGAAAATGCTCCTAAACTCCCCAAACGCTCCACTCTGCTTCGTGTATTTGCTTAAACTTGTCACATTTGCCTCATCTTTGCATATAAAAACCAGATTTATAATAGAAATATAGGACTACATTATCTCATAGAAAAATCTCCATGACTTTTATTTTTCCTGTCTTTTACTCTTTCCAGATTTTGGAGAATGAGATAAATAGTCGGGATGCTTTGACCAAAGTGGTGCTCAGTACAGGACATAAACTGGTAAGGGGAGGCCACTCAGCCTCCCACAAGATTATGGAGCATCTGAAGGAACTGGAGACATCTGTAGAAAACTTGAAGGCAGAAGCTCAGGGGAGGAGGCAGAGACTCATGCAATCATATGAGGCTCATCAGTACCTTGCTGAGGTAAGGAAGTTTCAGGAAACAAAATCATTTGTGCCTTATTTGCTTAAAGGACTAGATACCTAATTGCTCAGTGTCTGGAACTCTTGCGATAGGAGCAAAATTAATACTGTTCTGGCTTTTCGTATCGAATAAACATGGGTACAGTCGAGCAATAAGAGTTATTTTCTCTAGGACCTAACGTGAGGGATAAACATGTAACCAAAATGACTGGGATGAATTACTGGAATTAGTAGTTTTTGGAAAAACATTTTCTATGTTTTAGTATAGACAGACCCCTAGATGCTTTCTAATCTCAGTGTTATATCCTTAGACCTCACTGCTTTCCATTTTAATTTGCTGTGGCCTAAATAACTGCTGTGTTCATGCTCATAACCATATTTCATACAGTTACTGGAGGTGGAGGCCTGGCTGGCAGAGAGGAGCTTCATCTTGGGGACCTCTGATTATGGGAAAAATGAAGAATCCACCCAGGCTTTACTTCGTAAGCTTGAAGCCACCAAGCTGGACATGGAGGGCTTCAGACCCCGGATTGAGAAAGTGCAGGAGACAGGCACCAGCCTAATAAACAGAGACAACCCAGAGAGGTAGGAAAATGAAGGAAAGTGCTCCAGATCTAGCAAAAATGCCCAAGGAACAGGGATATTGAGAAGCTCAGCCTTGGGAAACAGGTCCAGATCTCCACTCTGCCACAGGCTTTGGATGAACATCCAGACAGGGACCTGTCCCTTTGGGTGCTCCATCTGTGTTTGTATCATCAGGAGAAGAAAACTAGGCACTTTTAGATCTCAGTGCTAAGATTTTTGCCTGTGTGGGAAGTGTGTCCATCTCAGCTGCATCCTGTCAGGTGCATAACACAAGAGGCTGCAAACACCCACCACAGGCTATCAGGGTCCTGCCTGGCCGTTGGCCAGAGGCCCAAGAACAGCCAGGTCTGTTCAAGGACTCCTCCTGTGAGGTGTTTAGCTCTGTATTGGGCCAGTTTTCCACGTGCGGATGCACATGTGCTAGTTTTCCTTAGCAGCCTGTGATGGCACCAGTGCCTGGGAAAAACTGCCCCGACCACAGCATTTTGAAGAGGAAAACTAAGACACGTGAAGATGTGGAGCTTTAACTAAAGCCTTTGTAGGACCTTTGGGATCACTTGTCCCTGGATGTGATGTACAAAGCAGCAGCTCTCCAGGTTAGGCCAGAAGCAGCACCGCAGGTTGGTTTCTCAGCGGCTGCGGGCAGAGGGGTCTCGCTCAGTGCAGGGCTGACCTGGTAGAGAGTCACTGCAGAGCCCGCGGTGTGGCCACCAGAGAGGCTTTGAGCTTGGTTTCCTAACGTGTGTGGAGCCCTTGTGCTAAGAGGCAGGGACCAAGGGGTTGCAAAACCGCTCTGAACTTCTGATTTCTGATTTCTGCTGTCTAAGTGTTGGCTCTTTGGAGGGGAGGTGGGGGGACCAACCCTTAATCCTCGCATGGAGGAGCATGTGGAGCCTCTGCCTGCGTGCTGAGCATCCAGGCCACGTGTGGGAGCTCTGGGGCAGCCAGGCTCTCACGACACACATGAGGAGCAGGCAGGGCTGACTCTTTCTTCCTCTCTCCCAGACACCCCACTTGGTCAACCTGAACGAAGACCCGCTCATGTCCGAGTGCCTCCTCTACTATATCAAGGATGGGATAACAAGGTGAGGAGCAAGAGCCCAGATCTCAGGATATTGCCTTCCCAGAGCAGCATGTGTCCAAGGTGGGCTACAAGGTGGTGCACAGGAGCACCGGGCAGGGAGCCTGCCCTCTTGCCTCTGGCCTGGGCACAGAGTCCTCTGGACGTCACCAAAAGGACATAGCGGCATGGGGGAAAATGTGCATTGTGAGGGCAATTTCATTAGGGACCTCGGTCTCACTGAGCCCTGAGGACTGTTCGGGTCAGTCGAAAGGGTGTTTCTGAGCGGAGGCTGCAAAAGGGCTGAGGTAAAGAAGGGGAGAGAAGCCTCGAGCTGTCTGTCCTCTGGCAGGGTTGGCCGCGAAGACGCAGAGAAGAGGCAGGACATCGTTCTCAGCGGACACTTCATTAAAGAGGAGCACTGCCTTTTCCGCAGCGACACGAGGAGTGGAGGGGAAGGTAGGCCCTGCTCAAAGAGGCCCTGTGTCCCTGGGTTGCTTCCACACCCCGGTCCCTCTGAGTGTCCCGAGTGGGTGCCAGTACCTGCCGTGGGCTGTGCTGGTCCCAGGCTGGGCTGGCAAGGGGTCCTGCCACCCTTGGGGAGAAAATCCCTTGCAAGATGGGTCTGGGAAGGCTGGAGGTACAGGACATCTGATACTGTCTAGTCTCCAGCTGCTCTTGGTCCTTGGGCTGCTCTGATTGACATGGCACTGGCTGAGCAGTGTTGAGTTCCCTGTCGGTTAACCAGGTTTGGGTGCTCCTGTGGTACCCTAGTGTCCCAGCACTCCATGCCTGGGGTACCATCTGGGGCAGCCCATTTTTCCCCATGACCCAGGATGCCCCTCGTGTGGAATCCTATCATCTTGTGGCATCACTCATGACTTATTTACCCTCCCCTTTCTCTCCCCTTCTTGCTGTCCCTCCAGTAATTGTGACCTTAGAGCCTTGTGAAGGCGCTGACACCTACGTGAACGGCAAAAAAGTGACGGAGCCCAGTGTCCTGCGATCAGGTAGGACCTTGAAGAGGGTTCACACTCTTGAAGAGGGTTCACTTGGGGGCCTGGAACCCCAGGCCCTGACAACACGGTGCAGCTGCTGTAACCTACACCACCCCCTCGGCCCCTGCAGCTCGGTGGCTCTTTCCATGAATTCTGGGCTCCTCCTTGGTGAGCCCTGAGCCCTTTCCCTGTGCACCCCCTCAGGAAACCGCATCATCATGGGCAAGAGCCACGTGTTCCGCTTCAACCACCCCGAGCAGGCCCGGCAGGAGCGGGAGCGGACGCCGTGCGCGGAGACGCCCGCAGAACCTGTGGACTGGGCCTTTGCCCAGCGAGAGCTGCTGGAGAAGCAGGGCATCGACATGAAGCAGGAGATGGAGCAGAGGTGAGGGGTGGGACACAGCAGTAGGACGAGGACAAGAGAGAGGTCAGCCAGCAGGAGGGAGATATCTATACCCAGGTTTGCCATGCTCTTCTTCCCCTCCCTCCCAGGCTTCAGGAACTGGAGGACCAATACCGGAAGGAGAGGGAAGAGGCCAATTACCTTCTTGAGCAGCAGAGGCTGGTAGGTGGCCAGACCTGACTCTTCCTCACATGCCAGGTCCTGGCTGGGCTGGGCTTGCCAGAGATGGTTGTGTTTCTCGGAAAGCAAAGGTGCTCTGGAGACTTGCTGTGTGAATCTTGGAGCTGTCCATGATCATGAATCTGGAGGAGGAAGGAGGCTGGATTTCTTTAGGGAGGGACGAAAGCGAGATGTGATGTGACAGAAAAGCTGGTCAGCATCAAGGAAAATCATGCTTTGGGAGTGGCATCATTCTTCCTCTTGCTTCCCCTAGGACTATGAGAGTAAACTGGAAGCTTTGCAGAAGCAAATGGACTCCAGGTATTATCCTGAGGCCAATGAGGAAGAAGAAGAACCTGAAGATGAAGGTGAGTGTTGAGTGACAAAGGAGAGATCAAATATGGTGGGTAGGCAGGAGAGGACAAGTCCAGGTGTATTATGTTATGTATTGGGTGCAGATGTATTTGGAGGGAGAGGAGAGCTGGCTTTGTGTCACTAGTCTCAGCTTTACCTCATTCCCGTCAACCTTTCTCAGGAAGTGTTAATAAAAAAGAGCTTAAGAACAGATAAGAGGAAAGATTTTAGAATGAAGACAGAAAGAGTCAACAGTGCAAGCTATGATTGCAGAACTCTCTGAGGATTATCAGAAAATAGCTAGGGGGATATTTCATGAACCATTTTCCCGTCTCTGAGAACTCTTTGTTCTGTTTCTCAAAGGGCAGCAGATCAGAAATTCGCCCTTGAGGATGAACTTAGCAATATTTTGTACAATAGCCCACAGCTAGATTCTGCTTGGCTCAGAAGCCGTGGTAAAACTCCCTGGAATTGCTGAGGGACTGTGGAGCTGTCAAAAATTGTACTCACACCTTGAACAAAGTGACAGCATGGCCCCAGATGTGTGAAATGTGTGTCGCAGGATTGTGTTCAGTTACCATGCTCCATTCACAAGGTGTCTGGGAACTGGCAGTGTTGTTTCACATGGAATAACCCATCCCGTTTCCTGCATCCCTGGTCTTCTGGGGTTTGGGCAAAGGTGCTTTTGTGGTATCCCTGTGGCACCATTCACCGTAGTAGGTCTTGGTGCTCTGGTAGGAGCTAAGGAGCGAAAAGAACAAACCCTTAGGTGCTTCTGCCGCAACGTCCCCCCTTCTCGCCGTGGCAGCTGGGGCTGGACACATGTTCGGTGCCATGCAGTGAGTGACCGTCCCCTGTGTCTCCACAGTGCAGTGGACCGAGCGGGAGTTCGAGCTCGCCCTCTGGGCCTTCAGGAAGTGGAAGTGGTACCAGTTCACCTCTCTCCGTGACCTGCTCTGGGGCAATGCCATTTTCCTAAAAGAAGCCAACGCCATCAGCGTGGAGCTAAAGAAAAAAGTAGGTAGCTGGTGCCGCGGGCTGCAGGCTCTGGTTTCCATCACTGAGGTGTTTCACGTTGCGCTCACTGCCCTGCTTTGCAGGAGAACTAGCAGCCCTGCTTGCCCGTGCGCTGAGCAAGCGGGTCGGGTGTCGTGTTCCCAAGGGCTGAGCTGCAGCAGGCCGCTCGCGGCACGGCGCCATCGGGAGCACGCGTGTGTTCCCACAGGGGTGAATCCTTGAGGGAAGGCAAGTGTGCTGGATTGTTCTCAAGGACTGGAAAACACGAGAATGAGCATCCTGGATGAAAACGTGGGTCACTTTGAGCCAGGAGTTCAACCAGATGGAGGCCCAGGGCGGTCCCATGGGTCCTATCCCTCCCATGGAGGAGGGGTAACATATCACAGGCAGACTGTGACACTTCCCTAGTAAACTTCTCCAGCCTCCAGGGACTTGGAGTTCAGAGAATTCTTCACCCACACAGGCTGTTTTCATGATTAACCTTTGCTGAGCCATTTTTTACATGGGATTTGTGCACCTGCCTTTTGAAAATGTTAGTGTTTTTGCTGGGCAAAATTACCTCCTCAGCGGACTATAAAGCATCAACTTGTGCTTGTTTGCAGCCACCTAAGGGTCATTTTGAGTTCTGCTATTATGAGAAATGGCCCATAATCCTTTTTTCTGTTAGTTGTAAGTCAGTTCTTAGAGCTTCCACTTGACATAGATCAGCTGCAGCAGAGGACACAAGGTAGACCCTGTGTGGGCAGGTGTTGTTCGAGGGAAGGAGTGTCTCTTCTTGCTGCAGGAGATTCGGAAAGCACACGAGACTCTTCCCCCAGGCTGAAGGTACTGCAGGGAGCCCGTTGCCCTCAGGTCACTCATGAGTGGGTCGCTGTCCCTGTGTGCCCTTTCCAGGTCCAGTTCCAGTTTGTGCTCCTCACAGACACGCTGTACTCGCCTCTCCCTCCTGACCTCCTGCCTCCTGATGCTGCCAAGGACCGGGAGAAGCGGCCATTCCCCCGTACCATCGTGGCTGTAGAGGTGCAGGACCAGAAGAATGGAGCAACGCATTACTGGACCCTGGAAAAGCTCAGGTAGGGTGGGAGATGCCTTTGCTGGGCCGGTGTGGGCTCCAGGAGGGCTGAGTCGGCCGTGTTTTCTCATAACTGCCCCCTGGGTTCCTCTCCTTCTTGCAGACAGCGCCTGGACCTGATGCGTGAGATGTACGACCGTGCAGCCGAAGTGCCTTCTAGCGTCATCGAGGACTGTGACAATGTGGTGACGGGCGGAGACCCTTTCTATGACCGCTTCCCGTGGTTCAGGCTGGTTGGCAGGTGAGTGCTTGGGCTCCTCCCAAAGGCATCTTGCGCCCAAAGGCAGCCGTGCAGGAGGGAACGCAGCTGGCGTCAGTGTGCAGAGGTTCCTGTCCCCGGGGCAGCACCACGAGGCATCAGCTGCCCCTGGGGAGAGCACTAAGCCCCTGCACTGGCAAGGCCGGTGGGCAGAGCCCCTCTTGCCAACAGTGATGCTCCTCTGTCGGGACCATGCCGGGACCTCAAGCCACGGGTAACCTCCCTGCCGCCTCCGGCAAGCTCTGCCACGAGGCCTGGGCTCTCAACCTGCCGCTGGTGGGAGGCAGGGGGGCCCTGGCCAGCCTCTCCTTCCCCTTCTTGGCGACGTGGGGCTGGGGAAAGGCAGCCCGGCCGCGGAGGGGCAGCTGGCGGGAGGGCAGGTTGAGACCCCCTGCTGCCTAGTCGCGCGGACGTGTGTCTGTGTGTGCGCACACGTGGGCGTTCTTGTCTGCGCATCTGTGTGTGCACCGTGCGGTACGTGCCATGCGTCTCCATGTGCTTCCCACACGCCGCTTGGAAGGGATGCGGCGCCGGCGGGGAGGGGAGACCGCGCCGACATGGGCAGCGGCCCCGCAGAACCCGACCAAACGTGCGTGGCGTGGAGGCATCACCCCCCCGTGCCACGTGGCACCCGTGGAGCGATTCCCTCCGATGGCGGCGGCGGCACCGGGCCGGGCGTCCTTCCCCGGCCCCGCCGGCTTCCCAGCAAGGCCAGCGTTGGGAATCCCCCACCGTTCGCACCAGTTTGTTCAGTTGTTCACGTTTTTCCACGCTTTATAGCCGGCGGCCTTTGGACGCTTCCTTTTAAGACTCGCTGGATGGGCAGGTCTTTTATATCCACACGTCCCTTGGTTTAAGCGGAGGAAAAAAAAAAAAAAAAAGAAAAAAAAAGGAAAAAAAAAAAAAGAAAAAAGCGAAATTCCTATTCTTGCTCTCTCTGTTTGGAACGGCTGGTGTTAACCTGTCTTCTATCTTGTTGTACTAACCTTAGTTCAGATATCTCTGGCTGCAACAGCTCTCCTCTTTTCAACACATGCATGAGCGAGCGCATGGCTGATCTCACCCCCTCCCCCACCTTCTCGAACCCCGACTCCGACATCACCGAGCCTGCTGACGAGCAGCACGAGGGGCAGGAGGAGGAGGAGGAGGCGGAGGACCTGGAGGAAGACATCTTTCCGGAGTGCCCGCTGTGTGATGGCCGGGATCCGTTTTACGACCGCTCCCCCCTGTTCAGTTTAGTAGGAAGGTTGGTGAGGTCTTAGGAGAGCATGCTGGGAAGGAACTAGCTCTTTCGCATGGGGGGACTGCTTTCTGACACGAGTGGCACGTGTCCCGTAGGCACAGGGGGTGGCCCGGCCGGCCGGGGCAGCCTCGGCCGCCGGGGCCACGCGAGGGCCGGTGAGGTAGGGCTGTGGCAAGCACGGGGGCGAGGGAGCCTGGCCACGAGCGGGGAGCACCGAGACAGGCAGCTCGTGCCAAGGCGGCAGGTCCCGCAGCCTCCCAGGTATCGAGGCAGCGGCCCAGGGGCCCTTCAAACGCGGGAGGCTTCCTGTCGCCTTGGCACCCACCTGGAGGAGTCCCCTTCGGTCAGCACCTGTGTCAGGGTCTCGCTTTGGGAGCCTTCCGAAGACACGTCCCTCTGAGCAAGGGCCACCTCCTGCCAGCCCTTGTGCAGCTGGCGGGCACGTTGGTCGTGGCAGTGGCACAAGCCGGCGGGGGGACGCACCTGCTTGTGGGTGAGGGGCTTGGAGGACACGAGGAGATGTCCGAGCGCAGTGAGGAGTGGGCTGGGCAGCGCGGGGAGCAGCGGGCTCTGAGGCAGGGAGAGACCGGCCCCAGGCGAGGAGCGGAGGCCGGCAGCAGAACCGTGAGCATTTCTCCAGGAGGCCTTGGGACGCCAAGGAGCATCCGGGGCTCGGGAGGGCGAGGAGGTCTCCTTAGAAAGGTGCATTTTGTCTTGCTGCTGCTGTCCAGCTTTCGCACAGGAGTGGTTTCCCTGTGGACTTGCAGCAGTCCGTCCAGGGAGACCCAAGCTGCGGGACTGCAGCTTCTCCTCCCCAGCAGAGAAGGAAAAGCGCTTTCCTTTCTCTTGCCTTTTGATAGGGAACGGCCAGACTGGCTCAGTCTCGGCTTGGAGAGGCCCTGCAGACTCCACAGCACCACCCGCCCCTGGAGAGCGGGCAGTCGACAGCCGCCCTGCCCGAAAGGGCCAGGGCTGCTGCTGGCTGCCTTCGCTCTGCCTCGGCTATTGGCCATTGCAGGACGGGCCCCTGTGCCCGGAGCAGGGCCGTGAACCTCCGCCCGCCGCGGTGGGAAGCCCTGGGAAGCCAGAGGGGCTCCCCGAGAGCCTCTGCGAAGCGGCCCCGGCACGTCGAGGTGCAGAGCCCTGTGTCCACCGACACGATGAAGCTGCCTGCGGCTCTTCTGGGCCAGCGTGTCCAACGCCGGCTCCTCCTTCCTCCGCTGACAACTGGGAGCTGGGGAGCGGGAGCGAGGTGGGGAGCGGAAAGGAGCAGCGCAGGGAGATGGGGGACGAGTCTTGCAGCCTCAGACCGAAAGAGCTGGGTTATTCCACCTTTTTTTTTTAATTTTTTCTTTTTTTTTTTTTTTTTCCCTCTCTCGGGGACATCTTAAAAAGCAAACAGACCAAACTGCCAACCAAGCCCCTGATGCAGTGGACCCCCCCTTGCTGCTGGGGGGATGTTCCCAGGAGCTCTTCCCTTTGGAGTTGTCCAAATTCTTTTGAGTCTGACCTGGATTTGGCTCCCCGCGCAGCAGCTGTGCCGATCACATTTCTCGTGAAGTGTGCTTTGATTGGTTGATGATTGGATCCTTGTCTTTGATTTTTTATTTTATTTTCTTTCTTTATTTTTTATTTTATTTTTTTTTTTAGCTGCTGGCTCTCTCTCTCCAAAGCTTTAGCGAAAATTGGGGTTCTTTCACTTCTGTCTTCCTTTGGAAAGGCTTTTCTTTGGTCTGAGCATGCCATCTTTGCACCTCACCAATCTTGTGGTTAGTGTCCCTGCCCTCCTTCCTCTAGTGACACACTTGTCCCTCTCCTCTCTTCCCTCCTCCCTCTCTCCTCTTCCCTTTTTCCTCCCCCCTTTACCTTCCTGGTCTCCGTTGCCTTCAGGATGAGCTGCCCCAGGGCTTCCAAAGCCTCATACTCATGAGGAACCTCCTGACAGGTTCTTGCAGGCTCTTCCCAGCCAGGTGCCCCGCGGGGTGGCCCTGCCATCTGTCACCGTTGTCACCTCTGCGCAGGGAGGAGGCCACCTAGGATGCTGGGCTGGAGCTGAGACCCTTTTTGCCCATGGGGAAATGGGAAGTGTTTACTGGCCACCAGCGCTGGCAAGGGGTCATTTGGCGCTGGCATGGGAATATGTTCCCTGTCCGGAAGGGAAGTTGCTCCAGGGTCCCAGAACAACCTTGGCAGGCCTGTCCTGTGTGAGATGATTGCTGAGGGGTTGCATTTGCTCCCGTGACTTGACTCTTCTGAAATTGCTTTGCACAGAAAAAGCCCCAGCCGGCTGTTTGAGATCAAAGCCGTAAGAGCAGGGGGAGCCTTTGGACTTGAAGGCTGAGGTTGGACGTCACACTGGAACGTGCTTCGGAGCGTGCAGGGTTATGTCTTCCCTGCAAGAGCTTCCTGGGCTTTTGTGCGCCTGTTCAGACCTCAGCTCTCCTGTTCAGACCTCCCCGAGGACATCTGCAAGGTTAAGAAGTTAAGAGACAGGAAGCCACAGGCTTGGAGATGCTCCTTGCCCTCATGGAAGCCTCCAAGCAAGCACGTCCTGGCAGTTCCCAGCATGATCCTAGCTCATAAAATACAACAGCATCATGCATGAAGACAGTTATGGACCCCTGCAGGTGCGAGCTACTGGCCTGCACTCCAGGCACCCCACGTCACCTTGCCGTGGGTGGCAAAAGGAGGAGAGCAGCTCCCTGGCAGACTTGCAGGGTGCTGCAGACCTACAGGCCGTGGCACTTTCTACAGCTCTGCGTGGTGTTTGCTGCCGAAGATGTGGGACAATGACCAGTCACCGCTGCCCAGTCACAGCGCAATCACCTGCAGGACCTTTGAGTCCTGCTTCTCAGGCGCAGGGGCCCCCCACAACCCCAGCTCCCGGAGTGAGCCCCATGTGAGACAGGGACCTGCTGGCCCCGGCATGGTGTGAGTTTGAGGAAGGCAGCAAGACGAAGCCAAGCAGAGCAGTGGGTGCTGCGACCTGGCAAGCCCATGTGCACCCTGCTGATCAAGGCAGCACGGGCAGAGGAGTACCTAGAGCCCACTCGTCACCGTCCCCATCCAGCTTGAGGGGCTGACTTGAGGATATTGCAGGGAACCGAGATGCCGCTGGCCTCTGGAGAAGGCCAGGCCTGAGCCCCAGAAGCCAGGCCTGAGCCCCAGAAGCCTGCTGGCGGCGCAGCCCTTTCTGAGGCCACCCGGCTGTCTCCATGCAGCCCGGCGTGCGCCGGGCGCACAGGGGCACAGCGGGATCTGGTTCCTCCTCTTCAAGGCTCCCCGTGGTGGCACTGGCAGCACTTGGCGCTGCCAGCGGAGCTGGGGCCAGGTAGACTCACAGCTCCAGCAGATTCCTACCCATAGGCAGGAGCCTCCCAGGCTCCAGGCAGGACCTGCCCTTTCCTCTCCCTTCTGTCCTCTCCTGCTCTCCCTGGCTCCCTTGGGCCTCTCCCTCCTTCCCCGCCTCCGCCCCTCCTCGGTCTTGCCTCTCCCCTCTCCTCCGCACACTTGGACTCCGCAGCAGCCCCCCAAGTTGTTTCACAGCACCTTCCGTACTAGTCCTCCAGCTCGTCACTGCCAAGAGGGTCCTCTTCCTAGCTTCCTTGTGGCACCAGCACAGCCCCCGTCCCCTCTCCCCTCCCCACGGCGCTGTCCCACACCCGGGAGAGATGACAGACTAAGAGGTATGCTAGCCCTCATGCCGCGCTGCCACCTTTGCTTCCTCGTGACCGGCACAGGAGCCTGACTTTGCCGTAGTGCTGCTCTCCCATCCGCTGTGTCCCCCCGCTCCCTGCCCCTCTCCGGCTGGCCCTGGCTGCCTCTCTTTAGTTTTGCTTTGCAGCACCATGTTGTGATGTGAGCGGTGACCTGTGAGCCCGGCTGCTGGTGGCCTGCCACGCGCGTCACCAGCACGGGGAGCAGTGACCGCTTTCTTGTGTTGCTTCCCCCCGGCAGGGCCTTCGTGTACCTCAGCAACCTGCTCTACCCCGTGCCTCTGGTCCACCGCGTCGCCATCGTCAGCGAGAAGGGCGAAGTGAAGGGCTTCCTGCGCGTGGCCGTCCAGGCCATCTCAGGTAGGAGCAGGCGCCCAAGCTGCGCCCCAACGAGAGGGGTGTCCCGGCCTTTCTGCTAACGTCTCCTTGTCCCTCTTCCTCCAGCGGATGAAGAAGCCCCGGATTATGGTTCTGGTGTGCGGCAGTCGGGGACAGCGAAAATATCCTTTGATGACCAGCACTTTGAGAAGGTACAGCTGAGGTGTCCTTGCAGGGGATATGGCTTTCCGCGGGGAGCCAGAGAGGATGGGGTCCCGAGCCCATCGTGATGCTCTTGACCAGTGAATGTCACCTGCTGATGGCACCTGCCTGAATGTCACTTGGAGATGTGCATGTATCACACTGCATCAGCTGTGGTTTGAATGGATTGTGCTCCCAATCTGCCTTTCCCTGCTCCTTTGTGTCCCATGCAGCCCCTGGATCATCCCCAGCACCCATCCTCCATGCTTGATGTTCACAGCCCTCTTCTCTGCTTGTGTAGGGGCCTTCCTCCCTTTGGGGAAGCATAGGGGTTGCTGCTCAGTTCACCCTGCTTTCTGGAGACTTTGGGCGAGTGGGGTGGGTGAGACTTGGTTGTGACCCAGTGTTAACCAGGGCATCATCCCCCTATGGCCACAGACCCAGCAAGGCCACCTTTGGGACCACTGGTGTCTCTAAATCCCATTTCTCTCTGAACATCTTGCAGTTTCAGTCCGAGTCCTGCCCCCCAGTAGGAATGTCTCGCTCGGGGACCTCACAGGAGGAGCTGCGAATCGTCGAAGGACAGGGGCAGATCAGCGACGTGGGCCCCTCTGCAGACGAAGTCAACAACAACACGTGCGCAGGTGGGCGGGTGTCACCAGCCGGACGGGGGGCCAGGGTGCTGCTGAGCACACAGCGGCAGCGCTGAACCCCACAGCAGGCCCACGGTGCTCCTGAGATGTCTGTCGTCCAAGTGCTAAAGCCTGGTATCCTCACTAGCCCATATCCAGCAGGTGGTGGTGGGAGTCATCTGCAGATGCCCGGAGGACCATTTCTTCCACTGACAATTCTTATTTTCCCTACAGTGACTCCAGAGGACCTTCTCTTGGATAGTCCAGAGAAGTCTACGATGGACGGGCCTCTGGAAGCAGCCTTGGATCACCTGAAACTGGGCAGTATATTCACTTTCAGAGTCACTGTCCTCCAAGCTTCCAGCATCTCAGCAGAATACGCAGACATCTTCTGCCAGTTCAAGTGAGTCTGCAGGGCCTGCCCTGGTCCTTGCTCTCCCTGCATGCTCAGGCCCTGTTTGCCCCAGGAAGAGGCACAGGCAAATGTCAGGATGTCCCAGGCACTCTGTTGAGAGCAGACATGCCCTTGTCTCTGCCCCCATGCATAATTCTGGTCCAGAACCACCACACAGACCACCACACAGACACAGCCAGTGTCTTTCAGAGACTCTGGTGGGCTGCAGAGCAGCGTGTCATGGTTTTCCCTAGCCATCTAGCCCAGGTTACAAAATCCAGCCCCCAAGAGAGAATGGCCGATTCTCCTGGTTCCTGCCTTCTCTCTCCCTTCCTTGTTTTGTTACATCCAGCCTCTGCTCTGTTGCCGCTGAACAACTTTCCTTTCCTTTGCAGCTTCATCCATCGCCATGACGAGGCCTTTTCGACAGAACCCTTGAAGAACACGGGGCGAGGGCCGCCTCTGGGTTTCTACCACGTCCAGAACGTTAGTACCAGTCCTGGCCTGCCATTTCCTCTGCTCCACGGTAGCTGGGGTCTTTGCAGAGCTTTGAATCCAGCTCTGGGGATTCAATCTGAGCTGTATGGGAGATGTTGTCATTCTTGTGCCGTCAGGAAAGATGTGGTGGAGAATGTGCCAGGTGATGCCAAACATGTGCTGCGATGGGTCATGCTACTTCTGTCGCACTGGAACACGTTACTGACAACATCTAAATCTAGTGATTTTAGCAGGGGTGGCAGGATGAGTTGTTCTCCCTGCCTGTCACAGCCCGTTCTGCTTTGCACACACCAAGTCTCCTGGGATCTGCTCCTTCCAGCTTGGCTGCCTCCATTCTGCACAGAGCAACCATTTTGTCCCTGTCAGCTCAGAAACCCCAACCTTAACCAAGGCAGCTGCAGTGCGACAGTTCGAAAACCTCCGCCTTATCCTCAAGATGTAGAGCAGTTGGCTCCAATTCTTGGAGTGTTCCTGTAGATTTCTGTGTGGAAAATCCCATTTTTCAAGGGGAAAGTTCTAGGCTGTGCTTTCTTTGTGTCAGCCTTCCTCAGGTTTTCTTCTAGGGATGTCTCACAAAATGGTTCCCTGGTTTGGCAGGTCCTTGCTGCCTCTGGGAGGAGCTGCTAGCCCAGACTATTTATTCTGCTCTAGCGACTGCTTGGCCTTGTACCCAAGCATGCCAATAATTCATCCTCCAACCAGAAGGGCTACAAAGAGAGCCTTGAGTGGGGGAAAAAGGCCTCCCATGGACTGTAGATGTGAGGCTTCATGAACATACAGCCACACAAGCCAGGAGAAGTGTTTTCTTGGCTTGGGAGGCTTTGGTCCTCTTGCCTTCGTCTTCTTGAGTGGCGGCTGCTCCTGTTTGCATCTCTTTCAAGGCCAAGCAGCAGTGCTGCATGCTCTTGCTCTTCCTTTCTCTCTCTCAGATTGCCGTAGAGGTGACCAAGTCTTTCATTGAATACATCAAGAGCCAACCGATTGTGTTTGAAGTATTTGGGCATTATCAGCAGCATCCCTTCCCACCTCTCTGCAAGGATGTCCTGAGGTGAGCGCGTCCTGGGTGTGCGTGGGAGGCTCCTGTTCCCCTCTCTGGGCAGCAGAGCCTGGTGTGGGGCTGAGACACCAGCCTGAGGCCACCTCCGGGTTGGTTGTTGGGGCTAAGGAAGTGGGGGCAGCTAGAGGGACCGGGTGGCCCCTAGTGCAGCTGGCTGCCTTTGGGCCTCCTTCACCTTTTGTTTTTGCGTGTGTGGGTCCATCTTACCCGAACCTGTTCTCCGTGCAGCCCGCTGAGGCCGTCGCGGCGCCACTTCCCCCGCGTCATGCCGCTCTCCAAACCAGGTAGGCCTTCGCTGCCGAGCGCCCCGCGCTGTTGCTAACCCGCCGTGCGTAACTGCTGCGCTCTGCGTTGGGCTTTCCCTTGGCTTCCCTCCGGCCGCGGAAGAGCAAGCGAAGCCCCTGCGGCTCCTCAGACACTTAGTGCCGGCCGCGCTGGCCGGCTCGCTCCTGGACGCCCTCTCCGGGCACGCGCTCGCGGCAGCCTCCGCGTTCCTGCCGCACCCCGGGGAGGAGGCCGCTCGCCTGCCTTCCCTGCCTCTCATGAGCGGTGCTGTGAGGAAGGCTCAGATGCCCGGTAGGAGGAGGAGGAGGAGGAGGAGGAGTTCATCTCCTGCTGTTGGAGAACCAGCTGTCACTCGGGTTTCCTGACGCAGCCGGATTGCACGTGCTTGGGGGATGTGGAGAGGGTGGTGTGGCTTTGCCACCTGGCCCTGTCTTCCCAACTAGCTCTGGTTGGTGCTGCGGTTCAGCCCACTGAGCCCCGAGTCATGCTGGTTTTCCATCAGCTGAGTGCCTGGGTTTGCTGTGAGCTCTTTATTTCCCAGTTCCTTGCTCCGGCGGGCTGGGATGTGTCTGCCTTTCTCCTGTTCCAGCACCAGGAGGCTACAGTTCCTTCTGGCTGCTCCTCAGCTTTCTCACTGGTGCTGGCGCACCCCGTGGTGATGAGTGATTTGAGATCTGTCCCCACCGGGGCTGTGGGGCTGGGCTGCGTGTGTGTCCCCATGCTGAAGTCCTTTCTCCGCTGCTTTGGTTCCCCTGTGGGAAGAAGCACCTTGATTTCAAGGAAGATCCCCAGCATGGGGCTGTGTTTGTCTGCCACACATATGTGCTGTGTCCTGTTGTGGGTCTTGCTGCCACCCCTGTCTGGTGGCTCTGTGTGTCTTCCCCTGGCAGCAATGTTGTTGCGTGCTCTGTCTTCCCCTGCGTGCTGTTGTGTGCCTCCAGCAGCAGCTTTGGACCTGCCTGCCTCGTTTTTAAGTTGTCTTTTCCACCTGCTGCAGTGCCTGCAACGAAACTGAGCACCATGACGCGTCCCAGTGCTGGGCCTTGCCAGTGCAAGTACGATCTGATGGTCTTCTTCGAGATCTGCGAGCTGGAGGCCAACGGCGAGTAAGTCTGGCTCCTCAGCACGGCCTGGTTGGGCTGCAGGGCGCTGGGGGTCTCTCCTGTGGCCGCTGGTGCTGCACGGCCGCGTCCACCCGTGGATGCTCCCACAGTCCTAGCTCAGCGAGGATTCCTCCTTGGGACCTCTTGGAAGGGAAAGGGTGTGCTGAGTATCTGGGACATAAGGTGGCGGGCAGGCTTCTGGCACTATTCCTACCTAAAAATCCCAGCTGTTTTCAGCTCATTTGCAAAGACGAGGGAAAAGAGGTAAAGGGAGGCAGTTCATGTAGCTGTAAATTTACCTGGTGACTTGGCCACTGATTGGAGCCTATGGGAAGCTGCGTGGGCTTCACAGCACGGTCCCAACGTGGCCTCATTGCACGATCTTCTCTTCTAGCTACATCCCTGCTGTTGTGGACCACCGTGGAGGCATGCCGTGCCACGGGACCTTCCTGCTCCACCAGGTACTGCATGCCAGAGAGCAGCCCCTGGCTCCGGGCCGCCTGTCACGAGCTGTGCTGACCACTGCCTGTTTCCCTGTTGGTCGCAGGGTATTCAGAGGAGAATCACCGTCACCTTGGTGCATGAGACAGGCAGTCTTATCCGCTGGAAGGAAGTGCGAGAGCTCGTTGTAGGTAAGCGGAGCTGGCCTGGGTGGGACCTGAACCCAGCCTGGCTGTTTGCCCTCACGCTGCGTGTCGTGAAGGACCTCGCAGGGCTGCTCATCAGCTCAGCAGAGCCCGTGCTGTGTTTGCAGGTCGCATCCGGAACACCCCAGAAGCAGACGAGTCTCTCATTGACCCCAACATCTTGTCCCTGAACATCCTGTCGTCTGGCTACATCCGCCCCTCGCAGGACGACCGGTGCGTGGAGCTTTTTGCTGTGTTCTTCTTTCAAGCACAGGGCTGTCAGGGCCGGCCAAAGACAGGGCAGGTGTGGGGGGCTTCTGTCTCCCTTGGATGCTCTTTGCCCCTTAGCAGGGTCCTGCAGACCTTTGCTGCTGCTTCTGCACCACAGAGAGGCTCGGGATACGGGACAGGAGTCCCTGGGAGAGCCCAAAGCCCTGGGAGGGCAGCTCCTTCCTGCTTCCTTCCCTCCGCTTGCGTCCAAGGCCTCTCCAGCCTGGGGTTTAGCAGTGCAGTGAGTTTGGGCCTGAGCTCCTCCTACAGTTGAGTTAAACACAGTCTTTTCCACCAGAGCTGTTCCCTGAGCAGCAATGCCAAAAAAATGCCAGTTAGTGCCCATGGATGATCCTTGTGTGTCCTAAGTGATCCAGGAGAACGTTCCCTGGTCACGGATTACTCTGGGGGCTCCCGACTGACTGCTCGTGCTTGGACCCAGCCTGTCCCAAGGGTGCTCTCCTCATGTGCTGGCTTTGTCCTGGGTGCTGAAGCAGCAGGGCTGGAGGCTTCACAGCATCAAGACCTCCTTGGTTGCCAGGGGCTGCCTCTGACTCCGTGTCCTCATGGCCTTGGCCACGCAGCCCCACTGTGCTAGACTGAGAGGAGAACCTGGGGTTCCATGTCAGAGACCTGCAGGACCTCGATGGCATCTGCATGTGAGGTCTCTGGCAATGCTGAGACCCTTCTTTGCGGTCCCCGTGGCTGAGGCTCCGGGCTCTGAGCAGGTGTGCACGGGTCTGAGCACTGCTGCTCTTCCAGCACTGGGGGTTCTACCCTGGGCTGCAGGGGGGCCGGTTTGAGTGCGTGTGTGTGGGGAGGGCGGCGGCGGTGGCTGTGACGCGCGCGAGCGAGGACGGAGCCGGGCGATGACGGCTTGGGGAGCACCAGAAGCGGCTCTGGGCGCCGGGAGCACCGCGGGCTGGGGGCCAGCGGCAGCCACCGGGCTGGGGGTGGCTGCCTTGTCAGGCTCCAGGCTGCAGGTCAGCACGTGGGTACCGAGCTGGAGGTGGCGGCACGGCTGCGGGACAGCCGCAGGAGGCTGGTGGCCTGTGGGCAAGGAGCTCGGTATGTTTTGCTGAGCAGAGCAGGTGCCGTGGGCTGAGCAGCGAGGTCCTGTCGGCCTCCTGGCCCTGTATGGCTGCAGGAGGCAGTTTGTTGGCTCCGGGTCTGGTAGGGGCTCTCTCCAGCCCTCTTGTGGTGCTGTAGAGGCTGCAGGAGGTTGGTGTAGGACAGGGAGCAGGGTGGGAGGCTGCTGGCAGCGGAGGGCGATTCCAGCATCCCTGTGCTTCCCCGCTGCCGGGCACCCACACACTTGCAGGGATGCGCGCTGCTGCAGAGGGAGCGCGGCTGGCGGAGCAGGGCCCTTCTCCCCCTCTCCTCGGGCTGCTTGCGCTCCCTGCTTTGCTCCCTCGCATCATTCAGCCTCATCGCCGAGCGCGGCCCCAGCTCTTCCGTGCTCGCGAGCCTCGGCGGCGGCCCCGCTGCCGCCCAAGGGGAGTTGCTGCCGCTGCGCTGCGTGATGCAGCCCGGCCCGCAGCCCTGCTCTCGCGCGCGGCCTTCGCCGCTCTCGGCCGCCCTGCGGCGCCCCTGAGGATCCTGCTGTGGGCCCGCGCCGCGGCGCAGCCGCTCCCGCGCCGCCCCGCACGCCGGATGAGCCGCGGCGCCCTGGCCGCCCTCGCCCCCGCTGCTGCCGCTGCCCATCCAAGCCCTCACTAACCATGTGATTGTTTTGTGTTTTCGCAGGCAGTTTCTTGATTCGGATATGCCTAGGTATTATTTGTTTCCATTGATTTATTTTTCCACCCCTCCGCTCTGCCCTCGCTCTCCCCGCTCACCTCAGCACTTTCACTCCCTCCGAGGACAGCACTTTGGTTTCCGGCTCTTCCGCCTCTCCATCCACCTCTTCCTTCCCGCCTGCCGCGTCCCCGGGCACCTCTCTTTCACGCCCACCCCTTTGCCTTGGGTTTCGCTGACCATCCCGCGCGCTTGCGCTCGCCATCTCGCTCTCGGCGCCTGCCCTCTCGTTGCCTGGGGTGGGGGGTTGTTCCTGCCTTCTGCCGTCGCCGCTCTCCTGTCTTGCTGCCGGCCGGCAAAGCCCTCGCTCTGCCCTCGTGGCCTCCAGCCCCTCGCCCAGCTCTGCCCCGGGAGCGCTTGGAGTAGTTGCAGGCTGGCGCGGACCCCGTGGGTGGCGGGTGACGCCTAGTGTGTCCGCTCTTGGAGCCGGAGCAAGGCCCAAGGTCTCCAGGCCATTGGGGTCTTCCTGGTGGTCACCACTGGATGTGGGGACGCAGTGGGTGCATCATCCGTAGGGCAACGTCCAAGCGGCGCCTTGGTGTCCCTCGCCTCTTGGAGGCCTTGCTCGGTGTCTGTGACATCCCCTGTGCGTGGCCACCTATGGCCAGCAGAAGTCACGGTGGCCACCGTCATGCGTCGCTGCGTGTAGGGGCTTGTGTGCGTGTGTGTGTGCACATGCTGTAGCTACAATACGTACGTGGCGTCTGTGTGTGCGTGTGTGTACGCAGAGACTGCACCCGCGCCGGGGTGGCCGGCCGGGCCAGGAGGAGCCTGGCTCTGTGGGCGGCTGGAGCTGGAACCACGGGGATGAGCCTGGTGCGATGGGCGCCTTGTGAGCTAGAGACACCGGAGTCAAACGCTGCTCCCGGCCTCCAAAGGGGAGCTCCCACATCCCCTGTGTCCTGTGGCGGGCGGAAAGATCTTTGAATAGATGAAAAGGGAGGAGAAAGCAAAGCTGGTGAGGTGGCTGCGGGCACATGAGGGGTGGTGGGGATCTGTGGTGAGACTCGGGAGGCAGCTTGGGAAGGAGGTTCCTGGCTCCAGGGACGAGGGCACCTCGTTGACCTGGGGAGGGCCAGCTCTGCTCTGAGAGGTGCCGCTGCCAGGGGGCCCAGGAATGGCAGAGTTAGGGCTACGGGCGGCGCTGGAATCCTCTTTCCACTTTTCCATGTTGGAGCATCGGTGCAGTTCGTGGGCAGGGACCTGCTGCTTTGGCCGGTGCCCTGAGGCCAAGATGAGGCCCAGATCCTCTAGCGTTAGCCTTAATTTTGCTCCCCTCTCAGGTGCAGGTGGGGAAGGCTCTGGGGCAGAGGGTTGCAGAGGGTTTTTGCCCCAGGGCTGTGAAGCAGAAGGCAGGTATATTCTGGTGCTCCTTCGCTGTCTCTTGGGGCATCCAGAGCGCCTCTTTGGGCAGGAGCGGGCTGCAGAAGAGAACAGGGGTGGTGACAGCAAAGTCCTGCGTGGCACGAGAAACACGCACGTGCCGGGTCCCGCCGGCACCGCCAGCACCTCCTTCCTGCGGAGGCAGCAGGAACGAGCTGTGCCGATGCCAGGACGCCGGGGCCAGGGGTGGTCCCATCCTCTGTGGCCCTCGTGGCCGCGAGGCCCCGGCTTGGCCCCGCTCTCTGACGTTTCGTTTCTCTGTGTGTGTATGTGTGTGTGTGTCTGTCCTGGGTTGCCTCCCACTTATAGCATTTCGTTCGGAAATGACACTAGGTATTTCTCGCGCCCTCACTCGGTCTGGTCCCTCCCGCTTTTCTCTCTTCCTCCTTCGCCTCGTTCCTTCGCTTTGTGCTCTTCCCCCTTCCTCTCCTGCTCCTCCTGTCCTCCTCTTCGCCTCTGCCCTCCGTACCTCTTCCCACTCCGGCGCTCCGTGTCTTCCCGGCGCTCCTCCTTCTCCTGCGGGTTCTGTGTACACGAGCCGGTCCCATCCCTGGGCCTCTCTGTGCTTCCAGCGTGCAGTGGGGTGATAGCAGTGTATCCCCAGGCCCTGGAAAAGACCCTTTAGCGAGGAGCCTCCCGGCCTCCCCGGCCTTCGGAGCAGGCTGGGGCTTGTGTACCGCCACAGGTGCCGCAGTGCTGTGTCCGTGTGGAGATGTCGCAGCTCTCTGGAGCCTCCTGAAGAGGCTTCCGGGCCAGGGAGAGCCGGGCAGGGCGGTGAGGAGAGCGAGGGGTGGGCGCAGCAGGCGGGATGGGCTGCTTAGGGAGACCCATGAGGTGCAGCGCCAGCGTGGGGGCCCCGCACAAGCCCCCCGGGGCGGCCAGGAGGCCCCTTTCGCTGCAGGCCAAGGGGCAGAAGCCTCATCCGAAAGGCCACCCCAGGGACACACTCTGCCCTGCCTGAGCCCCCGCCACCAGCCCCTTTCCCCTGCTCCTCCGCAAGCCCCGTGCCGAGCCGCGTCCCGCGCTGCCGCGTTGGCGCCGCACGCCTGCCCCGGCGCGCCGGCCCGCTTGGCTCCGTGGCGAGCGCAGCTCCC
>JAVCKT010020573.1:16428-71096 GCA_032273925.1 Rhynchotus rufescens | reverse complement strand
AATTTAGAAACCATAGACAGTTCAGGCAAACTGTTAAAACACAGTATAAATTAAGGTTTTTAATATATAAATTCTATACATAGGTAAGTTAGCTCAAACATGACTGACAAAAGGATTTCGTAACCACCTTACCACAACGGTATAAAAAGGCATGGGAGCAGGATGGGCACGAGCATCATGAATGCAGCTTAAGACACTTTCCACAACAGCTACCAAGCGAGTCAATGGCCATGCTATTTCTGCGGTGTTTAGGTGGGGTACGGAATGCGCATCTTACCATCAACGTTCTGCAGGGTCTATGTACAGTCACAAAATCATAATAGCCACTTTCAAGTAACCAGTTTTCTGCCTGTGCAATTAATGACGTGTCAGTATTTGTTTGAGGACTCCTACTTAAAGGATGCTATATGCTTTGAGTATTATGGATGCTGTAGTGATTTCAGTTTGTCCTGAAACTACTATTCGTAATATGAAATAGCTTAATTTAAAGAACCAGGAAAAACACAGCCCCTCTTTACTAAGGCTCACATCATCGGTTTCTATCAGTCTTTAGATCCATACTTCGTTTTTTTCTCATCTTGACTCATGCTTAAAAACACAATTACAATTCAGCTCCCATTTTTCTAAGCACAGGAGTAAACAGCATTTGTACCAGCAGAAATGTAAAACTAAATTCTGATAAGGTTATAGGGTTTCTGTTTGGAATGTAGGTGCTGCCCAGGTGACCTGTCACATATCACTCAAACTCTGTATTTCTCCATTTGGAAATAAGGGAATACTACTCATCATGTCTACTCTAGGCTTCTGGGCCTGTGAATACATGTTTCAATAATATATTTTTTAGAGTTTGGGTATAAGGTAGCTGGTACTGTCACATTTCATAGAACTTACTAGAAGTGCAAAAAACTCTTCTTTCTTACCTTTATAAATTGATGAAGACTTGGTAAGAACCAAGAGTTCAGAAACCTGGAAGCAGATTTTTTTTCCCTTTTTTGCATACCAGCTCTTGTATTTCTTTTTACAGACTGACTCCTATGGGAAATAACTGCACATCTGTAAGAACCGTGCCTTGCAATGCTTGATTGCGCTTGTATTTTCCACTAAGTTTGAAGAATTAGGACGATTCAGTGGAAACAATTCCTTCCTCCTGCAGGTGGGGCATAAGGGAGGCCGTGACCCAGCCGGAGCTTTGGGAACCGCCGCCTGCCCAGGCCACAGTCCTGGTTCCTCGCTCGTGTTTACCTGTGTGCCAGGCACCAAGGGGCCATCCCTGCTTGGTTACTGCAAGCAGAATGGGATTGCAGAAGCACAATTACACCACGGATATAATACTGACCGGGTACAGTTCACTGAGGAAGTCATTTCTGTCTGGAAACAACTGGGACTCTGGAATTTTCTGGACAGAAATGCACCAAAATGGGTGTGCACATTTTAGAAGGGAGTCTCCTGTCCAAGTATTTAACATATAGGAGCTCCGATCTCTCATCTTGATGGTCTTCTGCATTGAGGAAGGGGTGAACATTGTTCTACTGCAGTATGGGGCTGGGCCGGCAGCTTGAGGGCCGCAGGGAAAGGACTCCCTGATTTCGGGCAACGCCGGGGCATGACTATGGAGTCATACAGGGCAGAGAAGGTGAAAATTGTCCCTGGAGCATTTTGCAAGAGGTGCTCATGGAGGAAAGCACCACGGAGAGACAGCCAGTGGGAGAGGGCAGTCTGAGCCCTCCTGGATTTCGAGCCCGGCCGCGGAGCCCGGCCACGGCGCAGGGCTGAGGACGGGCCAGAGGGAGCCCTGCAGCACCCGAGGATACGGCCTGGGGCTGCGGCTGGCGCCCGCGGAGGGTGCAGGGCTTACACAGGCTGTCAGCTCCTAATGCATAGCTTGTATAATAAATAAAAACACAAGATGTGATGCAAATACAAGCAAGAACTTTTTCAGTATTTTTGCACATGTGAAAATAGGTAAGAGCTCTATTTTTTAGAAGAACAGTAAAAGAACAAAATGCAAAATAAATTTACCTCTAGATGGGTTCCATTAAAAAAACAAGGTGACCTCGTTGCTGGCTCATCTGCTCAGGCTGGGGACTGTCTCTCTACATCGAACAACATGAAAGCACAAGCACAGATGCCGGTTTCTGCAGCAATATTTCATAGCAAATGCACTGGTATCTTCCATTCTGCTGCCACGCTGTGCAACAGCCAACAAGGTATTTTTCATATTTTTTAAAGAGAAATAAAAATCTTAACCCTTTTGAAGGTCAAATCCTGCTCAGCTGCCAGTGAAATGCAATTCTTAGGACTGTCTTCAAAGGGCTCTACAGCAGAGAGCTGTGGGACTGCTCCAACGCCCGTACAATCCAAGGGGAGTCTGTCCCCGAGCTCGTCCCTGGGCTTGGATGAGTCTCTCTCTGTGCAACCTGGTCACTTAGGCTGGATAACGTTCACTGCGCAGTGTTTTCACTCTGACAACAGCTTTCCCACTAACAGATGTATTCTTTTTTGACAACTGCAATTACATTTTCAGTAATCTGAGCTCTGTTCTAACCTGGATTTACGGTCACGTGC
This sequence comes from Rhynchotus rufescens, assembly GCA_032273925.1. Lineage (NCBI taxonomy): Eukaryota > Metazoa > Chordata > Aves > Tinamiformes > Tinamidae > Rhynchotus > Rhynchotus rufescens. The sequence goes on along the minus strand of JAVCKT010020573.1, from coordinate 68,531 downwards.
AAACCAGTGCTCACGTGCTTTAATAAAAGGCATACAAACCATTGCAGGAAAACATGATAAAGCAGCCTGGGCATCAGTAAGGGACGGGCTTAATTTTAAGAGGGTGATTATCTTATCAGTAATGACGACATAATGAAATATTTCGAGGCGCGAGGGCTCCCCTGGGCGCCCTGGTGCGCGAGGTGCCTCGCGCCGCGGCCACGCTTTGTCACGGGGAGCTGCGGGGACAGAGGCCAGCTCTGCCGGGTGACACGGCGTGCCACCTGCCTGCACACGGAGAGCCCTTGGCCAAGCTCCGTGTCCCCGGGTCCGCGGGGCCCTCGGGGCTGGACTCACTCCAAGGGGTTTGCCAGCACGAAACAAAATGGGATCTGGGACCAACCTGCTGCTGGTCGTGCCACTCCTGGCACGATTCCCCTTAATAATCCCCCCACCTCTAACTAGGTTGTGCGACTGATGCTGATGTAAAACGGAGAGCGCCGCTTTCAGGTTATGCATTTTTGAAAGGCATTGAGTGAGTTCATCTACTGACCATGACCCCAGCTGAAGGCACAAGAGTTTCACCATTGCTTTTCACTGGGCTCTGGATCCAGCCCCTGCTGCAGAATGGTGTCCTCGAGAAACAGAAACGCGGGACCAAACAGAAGAGCAGGACCAAACAGAAGAGCAGGACCAAACAGAAGAGCAGGACTTCTGCAACTCCTCCATCACAGGAGAGGAGGTGCAGAGAAGGGGTATTTGGTTTTCTGTTACATACTGTCAAGTGCACAGAAGTTAGGTTAATGCGTCTGAAAGGCTCTGTATTACACACACACGTGTTACTAGCTTAGGGCTTTGCTACTACACAACAGAATAGCTCTGTTTTGGGTAGCATCAGCTCAAGGAGGCAAATCCACCGGGAACAGCAGTGTTGGAAAGCACAAGACATTCCCATCAGTGAATCATCTAGAGCTTGGGCTAGGGCTTGGACTAGGCACCCTACAGGAGCTCGTGCTCATTTTCTCACTTTGTATCTTTTGCAATGTTAATAAAAGATTGTTGGAAAAAATTCCTTTGCCCAAATTGTCATCCTTTGTCTCCTGTTGGATTCTCGCTGGGTCTCACCTGCCTGTGCAGCAAGGCTCTGCAGCCCTCTCCCCTCTTCTGCACTTGTCCTCCTTGGTTAGGCCAGATGTGACTTACACATGGAGCTGGCAGCTGTAATTTGCAGCTTGACCTTGTTTCCAGTTTAATCAAGGGGATTTGGGCCGCTGACTTATATAAAGACAAGCCACAATTCCTAAAGTCCGATGTTAGAAGGCACTGACTTCTCGTTTGGTTTTGTGCACTCATCTCCAAGCCATCTTGCAAGGTGCAGCCATCATCTCCAAAGATCAAATGCTAAGGATCAATATTCCATGGATCTCTACAGAACAGCTGCTGCCTTAGTATCTGCTGAGAGGTAAAGGTGTTCAGCACCTCTGATAAACAGTCTGTTTAAATGTGCAGCTACACAGAGGCTTAAAGATAATTTGGTGCTTTTGAAAGTCCCACTCTGCCCTTAATAGCCCTGTAAATCTGACCCATATGCTCCCATTTTAAGCACCAAGGTTGGAGGTTTGGAGTATGAAAGTGGCTGAGCTTGCAGCAGTGACAAATTTTATGACATCTAATTTAAATCATACTTATAATATTGTCTGAATTCACGAAAGGTGCCAAAGAATATATTTTTTTCATGGGAAATCACATTTGAATTGATGTTCAGTGATGAGTGTTACAGCCTCAGTTGCCCCAACCTCCTTTGGCTCATTAGAAAAGGAGTGAGGATGTGCACTTCAAAAAACATTTTTTTTAAAGAAAGGGCCCGACTACCTACAGTGGATTCCTGATAAATAAAAAACCATTTCCACCATGAAGTCACACTGGGCCAGTTAAAAAGATGTTGACATTAAGAAAAATACGACCATTTAGACATTAAGAAAAAATAACACACATAAGCCTCAGCACTGTTATACAGATGTTCATGGTTATTGCTCTGCATTCGGCTGGAATTTAACAGGCTTTTAACGGCATCATTTTGGAAAGGGCTCTGCTTAACGGAACACATCTGTGTTCCTTTACACATCTGTGTTCCTACACACATCTGTGTGTACACATCTCTCTGAACAGCTCATGTACAAAAATTAACCAAAAATTAACCATCGTTATGCTGTATTTGCTCCTTTGCTGGGACAATGAGGTACCTCCTTGCACTTTGTTCTTGGCTTCAGCGAATGGATGACGTTTTTTGTTCCCCTGGCTTGAACTCATGTTCCTATGTGGCAGACACATACGACAAGGGGAGCGAAAGCTGCCTCAGGCCCCCACAAATACGTGTTTAGGAGGAGTCCCGCTCGTCTCAGACGGCAGAGCCGACAAGGACAAGGGCAGCACGTTCCTGGTGGGCACCATCCCGGCTGCAGCGGCCTTCCCGGATCCAAGCGAAGGCGCCTCGCGGAGCGCGGCCCGACCCTGCCTCTCCTCCGGCCGAGCAGTCCCCAAACGCTCCCTGGCGCCGCGCGTTTCACCAGCTCATCAGGCACCAACAACCGCTGCGAGGCCTGGCGAGGGACAGCAAGAGTTCCGCTTTTCTGGCTAAATGCACAGGCCACACAGCTGATTTTCATGGTTAGCTTCCCTTTTCAAAGAGCTACAGCCATCTAGACTTACTCTCTGTGGAAATAAAGCTATTACAGATTTCAAAGAAAGGGTTGGGTTTTCTATTGTAGACCAAGAAAGACTGGAACATCTCAAAGGCCAGCATCAAGTCATTAATAAAATGCTGAATTTAGTACCGCACGGCATTAGGTTCCACTTAAACTCTTGGTGGTCTTTCCGAGGGCAGGTGGGAGCAGCCCTTCCACACACAGTCGACTGTTTGAGCTTAGCTTGGAATCTAATACCCATATAGTCCATTTAATAAATGTGTTCAGATAGCACCACAACCATTGTACAAGTATACACACAGACATAGTCCCTACCTTCATAGTATCTGTAAAGAAATGGTGAACATGGTTTAGTCACTAAAGAGAAAAAAACAAAAAAAAATCTGTCTGCTTATGCATGACAAACTCCTTAGCTTAGTGCAGTGGTCTCTAGAATGATACTGTCATTTTTAAACTGTACCACGTAGTCCCCAAATTTAGAGCTATTACGTAGCCCTTCCTATCCTCCTCAAGCATCATCTCCTCCTCTAGCATCGTGTTGCAAAACAAACAGGACTGCATTAACTGCAACCTGATAGATTTTTTTGTTTCTATGATAATGCAATTTCTTTTTCTTTCAGTGTGATAGAGCCCTCTGAAGACCACGTGTCTCAGGACCAGCCAGCTGGGGAACACGTTACATACGTTAGCTAGAGGTGAGCTGAGGCTGGAGGCTTTTTCCTCCTCAGCTTGAGGTGCGGTGGGGGGGATTGAAGCCAAACCATCTGCACGCAATGCCCTCCTCAACTCTGCCGAGATTCACAGTAAGAAAAGCAACAGTGGTGGCAAGAAGCAACAGTCACACTGCAAATTGTTCTCTGTAAAAATTCATGGGAGTTGTGTGTCTCCTCCATGCTGATGAGATCCTTGTGTGAGGCGTGTCTACATTTATATATATATATATGTATATATATACACATTTATATGAGCGAGTGATATGAGTTTTCATCCGCTGGAAGCTTATACTTGTTGCAGTCAGTGCATTGTTCAACAAGGCTCGGGGACTGCTCATGTAAGATTAAGTCCTTCTTTCTTCATTCAGCAATTAACCAGATTGCTGCTTTGTCTGAATTAATTTTATAATCCTCAGAGGGTTTAAAGAGATCCGAAGCACCTGCTTCTGAAATAAGCATGTCTATTTTTTGCTTTTTTTAAATACTTTTTCGTTCTTTTTTGCAGTACCATTGTTCTCCATGCTCCTAGTTTTCTTATATTTTCCTTCAGAGGCAACAGTTACAGTGATGCTGACGCAGTTCGGGCACAGCCCCAAGCACTTTGTCCTTCCTCTGTCTCTTAGTTAGAAAAGCATCTCTGCGAACACAGTTCTGTTCATTTCGGAGGATGAAGCCAGTTCATCCTCTCACGTTAGGCAGTCGAAAAATACCAACAAAAATCCAAACAAAACAAATTGTCTAAATCCCAAACAGGCATCTTTGGAATCAGTAGTGCAAAATGTTTACGCGTTTTTCTTTCCTTGACCTACTGCAATAACCTCTTAGTCTTCAAGTCTTTCCTAAAATAGTGGATCTGCAAAGTTAAAACATAAGAACAACAATAAGAAAAAAAATGGTGGATAACAAGAGATAAACATTAGATTTTATCAGTGCTGCCCCCGGCTCTGTATATTAGTTACAAATGGAAAAGGCCTCCATCAGAGGTCACATTTTAAGTGCCAGCATTTTACAAGTGTCCAATCCAGCCAGGAGATCCCCTGACCATCGGTGTGACACTCTGGAGGGACTTCAGGAAAGAGCTGATGAAATGAGTGGTTACCTTAAGGATTTCCACCTGTCTTTTTCAGTCTGGTTTTCTGGACTTTCGCTTTCATAGGAAGCCAGGTACAAACCTGGGAATGACAAACATGTGTTATTTCAACAGGGCAATAACCCCTCTGCTCTTTGCTCTCTTGTAGGCCCCAGGGATTTTGTCTGCTCTTGCTACTGTCCCACACAATAAACCGAATCTTTAAAACCTCCATGTTCTATCAGGTAGCTGTAGTGAGCAGGACACTTATGTTCAAAACATTCCTACTTTTGGAAATTTGTTACGCTAATGTTGATGGAGCAGTAAAGGAGCCCAGAAATAAAAATGTCAGCAAGCATCTGCTGCAAAATATATTAAGCAGTTAAATACTCTCTGGTTTTGAATATAGATATCTGCATTTGTTTATTCCATCACAATGTCCATCAGAGGTGTTATCAGAACAAAAAAAAAAAACAAAAGAGAGAGCTGACAGCTAAACCAACTCTTATATTAAGGATATTCCTGTTGCTTAACACAATTTAATCTCCCTCAGCAATCTTCCCATGGCATCCTGAAAGGGCACAACCTCCCCCTCAAGATAAAAATGAATTATAGAAGCCAGAACAGGAACACAGGAGTGGGAAATAGTTTTGTTGTTTCCCCCGCTCTGAAAATCTCTGCACTCTATCCTGAATTTTATGGTGCCAAAATATGTCTAAGCTGCAGAGTCTCCCCTGCACAAGCTGGCAGGGCATTAACATCTCACTGTCTTCACAGACTTTTAAATAAAAGTAGGTTGTGATTTGTGTTCACACAAATTTCCTCTTTTGATTATTTAGTTATGCTTTATTCTTTAATGCTAGAACCAGTACTCAGTATTCAAATCACTGCTATAATTCAAGAGTATTTTAATATTTAAGAGCTGGCCTGCTATTCCTGCACATTACGTCTAGCACAGTTCAGCTCTATTTTGCAAAACAGCGCTGCATCTCTCTTCAGTGTGTTCTCCTATTTTTTAATCAGGGCAGATCTTCCTGAATTGCTCTTCCCTTTGGCTAAGAGGAGCGTGGTGACTTCTGCAGAGGGCATCTCATGAAAGCACCATGAATACAGAGGAGCACGTGGGGAGAGGATCTGCAAACACCACCTCCGAGATACCCCTGTCTTTCACTGTTGGTTCTTCAAGAGCCTAAATACAGAACTAAAGTGCTATGTCTCCTTCTGATACATACTACTTTAATCACATTAATTATTCCATTTTGGCAGTCATATCTCTTGGGATTTAGGCAGGATTTTTGAGACTGCATGTCGTCCTCTGAAGGAGTCTATGAAATAAAAGCTGTCTGGTCTGATTAACATGAATAGCTACAGAAAACTGCCTATAGAATCAAAAGAAGAAATAAATCTAACACCAGTTTAGCTTATGGGAACAGAGCTTTAGATGATTTCTGTGTGTGACATAATCTACCAAGAGGCAACTGACATCAACCCATTTGAAATGACGCAGTCTGACATGCCGGCTATTCAACAGAAACAGAAAGGAGGCCAGATAAGAAGGAAAAGATGATCAGAGAAATGGTTTCAGAACAAGACTTTGATTAGTACAGTTTAAATTAATTACTAGAAAAAAATCTTAAAAATTACTCTCTGTAGTTAACGTTTCTTTGCTGCTGTAAAGGAGGTCAGCTGGACTAGCAGTGCCCTGAGCTCTGCTGAAGAGCTGACAGTGTCAGTTTGCAGAAGAGATTAGTCCCGGCTCCATCAATCTCTTAACGAGTTTGGCTAGACGACTAGTGACATCCATGGCAGTCCATGACATGGTTTGGGGCCTCTTTTCTTGCCTACAAAATCAGGGCCATCACAGCAACTTACTACACAGTGCCAATTTACCACACAGTGCCCCCCAGAGACGTTCTGGACAAAGAAAAACAACCAGATGGCAACTTCATGAGCTGGAAGGCAGTATTTGTATATTGATATACTGGGGTCAAACAAGCTGTAAGGATCAGGGCGTTAATGAGTGGAGATGAAGAAGCTTATTTTCCATGACCAGAGTTTATAAAGGCTCTTACCATCCTCAGTAAAAATGGGAGCAGTGTGCAAGTAGTGGATGATGTTGGCATCCTGCTCAAAGGGACATTCCACTTGCTTCCAGGTTATAAATTCTCCTACTTGCTTAGCCAGTTCCAGAAATTTCTGTAAAATAAAACCATTCCACCAAGTTACATCTGAACAGATTAGGATCCAGGATTCGTCTTGTCAGTCACAGGGATATTAGGCAAAAACAATCTGGTACAGCTGTAGACGAGTGCATTTTCCTGGTTCATTACAGGAGAAAGAGGCAGGAAAGGGGGTGCTACATTTCTTTTTACAGGCAGTCTCAGTTTGTGCTTGAATAAAAACAAATCCATGAACACGTTACAAGTTACACATATGTACTTGAGAACAGAGGGCATAAACTTGGATGGAAGAGGAAGAAACAGGATTTAATAGAAATACAGAAAGCAAAATGACCTCAATGCCTTCAAGGTGGCACCAATGCATGGCACAGGTGTCTGATGTAATTTAAGGCATGTCGAGCTCAATATCCTATTTATTATTCACCATCTCACAACGTCAATAACTAAAAGAGAAATTGAATGCAAGAGACAGACATGCCGAAGAAGTCATTTACAAAACATTTGAGAGCTGCAGAACTGTTTGGTCACTGACACTGGGCAATTTTTTGGAAGCACCCAATCTTTGCAATGATCTTTGCACAACGTACAAATCTGGGCAATAACCACTGCACAGTGTAAAAAGTCTGAGCGCCTGCACCTTGCAGTTAGCAACAAGTAGCGCCAGTGTAAACCCAAACTCTCCAGCACAGACCTGGGATTATGCAGGATACCTAGTGCCAGGCCTGCAGGGAGGATGCAAGTCCTTGTAGGGGAATTAATGGCAATTCTTTCATGTAAAACAACAGGCAGGAATTAGCACGCTCTGATCCTTACACCAAGAGCATGACTTTTGCCTCATGAACTAATTTCTGTCTGTATAAAGCGCTCTATAGTGCCTTGTTTATTAGTGTATATAGAGAAAACATAGTTTGTTCTTGTTTTCTGGGGAAGTCATCTCCTCCTCCAAGCCATTATGTATAATCATTTATACTGCTGACAATACATTTCCATCAGCCAAGCCACATGAAGCGAGTCAGGATCTGCCATTCACTCAGCATTGGAAAACCCCACAGCTTGGTTTTTGATCTGTCTGCAATGTTTATATTAAATATGCCTTTTATTTATTTTCTTAAAGACAGTCTAGGATTAGTTAAACCTTCAGGCAGTCACTCAAGACTGCCTGTTTTGGCACATTCAGTCTTTGTCAGTCTGCACTGAAAGCATGGGCAAGAGGTCTTAGATAGTGCTAGAATGGGAAAGACAAAAAAAACATTTTTCAGATCTTACTTCAAAGTTGACATGTCCATTTGGAAGGCGATTAGCACATCCTTCATTCAAAAAATAAATGTCTTTGATCAATAGGCTGAAGAAGGGGATCACAATCTGTGAAGAGAAATGGCAAAACTATTATCTTTCCAGCACAGGATTTTCTCTGCATGAAAGAGGAACTCAATCAGGAAAGAAGAGAAAAAAGAAATATTAACTTTTCAGTGTGCTGTGCACTTAGAAAGCAGGATAGTGAAAGGCGAGGAAAAGGGCAGCGGGGTACAAAGACACCTTCAGCAATCAGGAGCCAACTGTACTCTGGAATAAATAGGCTCTGAGCACAATGGCAGAGTAGAATGACTAAGAAAATACTCATAACCCAGTTTTTTAACTCTCAGTGTATCAGTAGTGTCACCGAGCATAGAAAGCACAAGATTAAACTGCAGATCTTTCCTCCTCCTGTTGAGGTCTTTGTCAATAAAGATGCTGAATAGACAAATCAAGCAATTCAAAGCCATTTGCAAACCTAAGAACAGCAAGGGAGGAAATACTTAGCACAGATACACTTAGGTGACCACTATGGTTCTAGAACAAGGAAAGATGGAATAATACAACTTAGTGGCCAAGGACTTATCTACAGGCAGGGTTTATCACCAGGAACACCTGCATTTTCACCAGCTCCATTCATGTCTTTGGAGGCATGAACCTGCCTTTGTAGTGCCTGTTTAGTATAACCTGCTTCTCCACAGCAACCTGTAGAGGGTTGCGTTGAGAACGCACAGTTTATTGAAAGGAAAGTGCCAACAGAATCAGAGAGACCTCTGCAACATGGAAAACAAGCCCTAAGTGTCATTCAGGGCAAGCTGCCGTATATTACTGATCCTTCTTTCTAACCTACCACAGTCAGATGTTGCTTTGCTATAGGAAAGATCTCCTATAGCAAAGCAACATGTTAAGGTAAGTGTTAAGGTAAAACTCTTGAAATTAAAGGAATTACAGCAGGGATAAATTCAATGCCAGATGCATCCCAATATTCACATCTGAGTCTTCGCGACTCCTGTGTCATGCTACTGTGATAGAAAAAGCTGACGTGGAGGGTCTGGGCACCCAGCTCCATGAGCAGTTTCCTGCAGCAGCCAGATCTGTTTTTAAGCCAGCAAGCACAGAGTTAATCCCCACGGACAGCAAGGAGGGCACGCTGCATAGCAGGGTTTCCAAATGTTTCCGCTGGCCTATCTGTAAATTACCTGGAGTGCAGCTTGTGCAGCTGGTTGACGCGCGCAGTTCAACGCGTCCCGGCACGCACGGCGGCCACGGGAGCTGCTGACAGCAAAGCCATCGTTCACTTAAGTCCTTAATGTCCTGCAGTGACTCCAGTGCACGCTGGACATCAGCTGAAAGGGTATCTGCAAGGGCCCTAGAGCAGGGCAGCAGCTGCTATTCCCAGTCCATGGCCTTCACGTTGCAGCACCGAGTGTGAGCAACCCACAGATGCTCCAACCCTCACTGGGGGAAGGCCCCGTCAGGCCAGTGCTTACCTTACCTTTGCTGCAAGGTGGAAAGCTTAAATATCTCCAGCTATAATGCCACATGCAGGGAACTGTTCAAAGTTTGCATTTCTGTTGGCAGATAGAGACCAACTCTTTAATGCCAGTACAAGAGCCACAGAAAGGCTAATAGTTCTGTGCAGGCTCGTGTGAGCTTGTTCTGCCCTGCTCTACACTGCCTGGGAGCGAGGTCTCCATCATTAGTGGTCCTAAACATAAACCAAAAGCCTTGCTGAGCTTGCTGTGGCCCCTCGGCCACAGATGTACACTCTGCAGTGCAGGATCCCTGGATGCAGAAGCAGGAGAGCGGCTCATACCAAGGCTGGAGCCACGTGCACCAGCGCCGGGAGCTGTGCTCACACCTACCTTCTCCCTGTTGCTGTGCGCAGTGAGGGACCTGTGAGCAGCTCCCCGCAGCGCCGTCCGGTAGTTATAGAAGTTACCAGTAGGGTCCATCTGGTGCTAGATCCACAAGAGAAGACAAGACACTTGGGTTAGAAAGGGAGCAGGGTGCTCCAAAGACAGCTTTACCCATAGCCTTCCAAAGCCTAACTGAGCCTCGCCTGCATCCTGGGAAGATCTACATGTGTGAAAAACAGATGTGTGACCACAGGATACGACAACAGCTCTAGGAGCACGGGCCATGGTTGTCTGCACCGTTGATTTTATATTAATAAATTATCGAGTTTTTATTTGGACACCATTTGATCTGTAGAATGCAGTGACACAGTTGGATCACAGGAGGACTGTGCATTTCATATAGGCCAAAGCCTGGTTCCTGAGTGACAACCCCTCTGATTCCCCTCAGCATATCGTCACCTTTCCTCAGTACCCACTTGGCACCCACAGCCAGAATCTTGCACTCTACCTGTGAAATATGTCTACAAGCATCTCATATATCATTCACACATTAAAAAAAAAAAGGTTTTTGTTCGTCTTTTTACCTCGAGAATGTAAAATTTTGCTGTTTTCACTTTTGACCAAGTCTTCTTTAGCCTGGAAACCGGACTCATGTTCATTCCAGCTAGGAGGGAAGAAGAAGAAGGACAGTGGGTGCCATTCAGATATTTCCTTTGCATCCCTGACAATGGAGAGCTCTCTAGAGAAGCAGTACTTACAAATGATTGCCATCAGTGAATTAAAATTCCCTATGTTAAAACACTCTCGGGCGACGTCAATGAAGAACTCGATGACTTGCGCTCGCTGTTTCTTTTTAGCAGGCTGCAAATTAAAAGAAAAGCTGTAACAAGCATATGCAGAATTGGAAGGCACCTTTGCTCCTTGTTCAAACGGTGGGCTCATCACCATGGCCCTTTGTAAGGGCTGGATTTCACATCCACGTAAGAGCAGCTTCTGTGTTCCAGAAAGACTTTGTTTCAGTGCATTAAATCCCTTCTGCTGTTCTGGGTCTTTTAAGAAGGAGGTCAAGTCAAATGGTAGTTTGCATTTTCAAGCCATATGTTCACTGGGCTGGAACACCCTACCTTTCCAAAGAACTCCAAATACTCAGTGTGTTTGAGCCATAGGCAATCTGGGCTGCTTAACCCACTACCCTTCCTCCCTTCCACACCCTCTTCACAGCAGTAAACATTCGGTTCATTTTGATGGGGTCAGGTTAAAAATAAAACAAAAACAAATGAAAACACTACCAAGCTAAAAAAAATCTTAGTCACAACTACAGTAATGGACAACAGGACAAAGGCCCAGGCGATGAAATTCACCTGCAGAGCAAAGCTTTAGGCAGACACATAACAAATACTGCTCCATTGCAATTTTTGCCAGTAGAAGTCACACAGGGTAATTTAAGGCATTTTTCCCTCTCTTTTTCCCTGCAGGGTTCATTAGTCCACCCCGTGCTCCTCCTACATCAAGAGAATTGTGTATCCCCTGTGTGTCGCCAGCATTTTTTGCAACGTGTTCATCATTATCAGGTCACTTGTGCGAGCGAGATGCTCTTAAACCTGAGCGCCTGATGCTTGGCTAGCTCATAAGAAATAATCCCCAGGTCTGCTTATTAACAGACCAGCTTAAACCGGCACATCAAGCAGGTGGTAGAACACGGCCACGCACGTTTTACTTACCATGCAAATCTCTGTGGCTACGAGATAGCAGAGCCTATTGAACCATTTCACGTAGGCCTCGAGGTTGCTTGTCTTCTTCTGTTCACTGAAACAAGTCTGGGGGAGGAGGAAGGAGGGAGAGACATTTAACTCGCAGTTAGCTGTCTGGGCGCTGCAATACACGCCACGCACCGGTGGTCACTGTGTCACATCGCTGTGACAAAGCGATGTGCACCGGCAGCCCCTTTCTGGAGGGAACAGCCCCTAATTCAGTGAGGTGAGAAAGAGACACTTGCTCACAAGTCTTGTCCCACAAGAGACACTTAGAGTTGCTTCTTTATGGGGGAAAAAAAATATTTCCCTCGTATTCTTGAGCATTCAGGATAATTCGCTCTCTGCTGACGGCTCCACCTTGGCGGCGGCTCCAAAGTTGGCCACCTTCATGCACAAAGGACTTCATCAGGACAGGCCCTTATAAGAAGCACAATCTCCAGATTTTACAGAGAATTTTATACAGTCTCGCACTGCTACAGGCTGTGGGAGCAGTTACTTGGCTGAATTCTTCCACTTCCTTTGACTTCAACAGATAATTTGCCTTCAGTGGAGGTTTGGCAGCTCACACAGCCCAAAGATGCTGCTGGGGATCATGAGAATTCAAGATCTTTTCCCAGACCTAAATTCTGAGAAAGTTCTAGGATCGGCTGTTCTCTAGATTTCACATCATTTATTTAAACATTCATTAATGTCCACTAGAGGGTATCAGAGAATACTGAATTTTTGTTTTATTAGGATGAGCATTTCCCAGGGCTGCCAGAAATACAGGCCACTAAGAAGAAAACCATAGTGCATGAACACAGATTCCTTAATGCCAGTAGGAATGCCCATTCCACACAAGTTAAATACCTAAAAGCCTTTAAGGAATGTTGACTAATATAATTCCCAAGGTAATTAAAAAATACATATTCATTTATGTTCAAAAACAGAAATCAACAGAAATCATGGGGAAAGTCTTAACAAGCCTAAAATTCCAAGCTACTTTAAGACTAAATTACAAGAGCCTTGTTGTAGTTTTTACTTTATTATTGAGGTCCTTATTAGGTGGAAGATATTGCCTTGGATTTCAAAGGTCACACAGTGATGCAGCCCTTCCTTCCGCCCGTGCTCTTTGCCCGGTTATTAAGGACTTCAATGAAGTCACAGGTGTGATACTGATTTAAACTGTATGTTCTCATCAGATTTCAAGAAATCTCTTATTTTTCTTGGTCTTTCAAGATGTTTTGCTCTGCTATACCAACCTATCATTACTTTTGGGCTCCCTGCTTTTCTTTCAGGCTCCTTGCTTTAGTCCTTCCTGTCCACACTAGCTGATGTTTCCTCACGTTTTCCTTCATAAGCTTAATTTCTCTTTACATCTCAACATTCCTCTGTGCTGGCACCACAATCTCATCCTCCCAGGTACAACACAATGACATGGGGGTGACAGAAAAACGCAAAGCTCCTGTGCTGTAAGGACCAAGAAACACTATGTCTATTTGCTGCCTTTTAGCCAAGAGCACGTGCCCCCTGGGAAGCCGTTTCTTGAAGCTCACAAGCGACTCATTAAGCTCATTAATTGTTGCTTTCCTTGACAGAAGTGGCTGACTGAAGGATAGGGCAGCTCAGGGTCTCTTCCAGGTGCGTGCAGCTGGTAACCAGTGTGGGGAGAGTCAGAGGGCTGGAGCAACCAGTAAGTTGCACATTGTGAGGGTGGGTCCTTCTCACCATGGACAGTCCAGGAGCTCCACACAGCAGCCCATGGCTCCTGCTCCATCCTCTCTTCTTCCTTCTCCTGGCAGAAGGAGACTGTAGGAGCTGTTGCTGGGCACCATGGTATTGGAAACTAGCTGAGTTGCTCTTTTCCGAGTAGCAGAAGAATGATTTTATTGTCATTAAATCTGAGCATAAAATGCTTAACTGCAAGTTTCTTGATTGCATCTAAAATGAGGTGATTTTTAGTCTGTCTTTGATACACTGGTAACTCCTATGGAGGCAGCAAAATTATTAATGGTAATTTGATACTAACGGTATCAAAAAGAGACAGAATTCTTCTCGCCCCAGGACTCTCGACTAAAATTTGACTTGTGGTGGCTAAGCTGATAATAGATGTCACTTCCTCAGTGATCAAAAGCTCCAAGAGTAATATTTTCCATTAAGAAAGTTTCTTTAATACTCTTCTAAGCCTAAGAAAGCATTTTCCTCAACACACATTTCTGTGAAGTTCTTTACTAATAATGACAGTTATTTTTATGGCACTTGGAGCTTTCATATTTCTGACACATATTAGAAATCTGAGGGTTCCTACCTAAAGGACATGATCGATGCTCAGAATGCTGGAAAAACATTCCTGCCCACTCCCCTCTCCCAGCAACCAAGTGCAAAATTTCCACAATTCCAGTTAGAGGAGATGCCCAGTGTTGCACTTTTTATCCATCCATCCATCCATCCATCCATCCATCCATCCATCCATCCATAAATCCATTTCTTCATCAATACAAATTATTCACTTTGGACAAGACTATAAACAGTGGTATTTCTGTTATTTTCAGAATCAAAAGATTCAATTTTGCCACTGATGTATGATGTTGGTGGGAGCCCATATGCTGTTCTGAGGACAAATTCTCCCCCCCTTTCTCTTTTGGCATTGTATGAAACCTCAGACTTTCACTCTCTGGCCAGGAACTCTTTTTCCTTTTTGAGACACTCATTGAAGTGCTGCTTCAAACCTCACCAGAATCAGTGGAAAGGCTCCAATTGGCTTCTCTGGACTTTGGATGAAGTCCTGATCAGACACTCTGTTCCCTACAGCGCTCTGGGTTAAAAGCTATTGTGCAGAGAGATGAGTACGTTGATTCATGACGCACTGACTCATTACTGTGGTGTCTGGGCACACACTATGGGCCTGACATCACGTCCAAAGCCTATGTGCCTCCATCACTGGGAACAGACATTCCCTGGTCCTGCGCAGCCACAAGCCATCTGTCCCGATCAAAACACGCTAGGAGGAGCGATCCGGAGGCCAGGACATTGGGATGGGGCCGTCTCTGGCTGGGACATATTCTCATCAGGAAGGAATGGCAAAGAGCTGCCAATGAGGGAGCTCTACTGAAGGTCCCGTCCCCACTGCGAGAATACAGACGTCTGCCAGCAGGTCTGCTCCTGCCTGACGGGTGCCCCAGGCCCTGCTCTTTTGGATCTCATCAGATCAGTTCAAAAAGCTGCAACAAACACAGTTATTGCAGGGGATGTTTTGCACGCAGACAAATCATACCTTGGTGCCATCCAAAGGGTCTTTATGGACAAACGCCTGCACAAATTCCTCAGGTCCAATGTGACTTAGCCTTTCCTTTTAGAGGGGAGAAAGAGAGAGAGAGAAAGAATAAGAAAGTATCCCAGAATCTCTTCTCTTTCTTTTGGTAAGACACTCCTGTTATCTGTCAGCTTTGAAAGGGTGTCACTGAACTGGTAGACAGCCAACTAGCACCAGACATTAAAATTCATAAGAGCAATCAGAGTTTTTTCAGCAGAAAGGGGAGAATGAGAATAAAAATGTCTCATTATTGCCAAGGTGCAGTAAGAGCCCCTGGCTGCACAGAGAGGTGCTGGCTGCACGAGGTCCCACGTGGGAGCCTGGAGACCTCGGCTCTGCGTTAGAGCCGCCCCAGCCCCGCTGTGGGCTAGTGCTGCTCAGCAGCCTTGTTTCCCAGCTGTTAAAATGTTAGGAACCAGCTCTCCTGTGCCTCTGGAGCACGCGGGCCTGGCACCAGGGTGTCCTTGACCCGACAGCTAACGAAGCTTCTTGGCCACCATGGAAACTGCTTCCCCTCCACCCGAGCTATTTCCCTCCGACTTGACATCTATCACATCCATAAATCTCAAACCTGCTGAGAAAAAAAGTGACGTGAGCTATGGTGTTTTACAGCAGTTAGCACTGTGATTAATTACACCGAGTCTGGCTGCTGCTGAGACTATTTAGCCTATTGCTTAATGAACTAGGCCCTCGGTGCCCCATTTCATACACGTGCCGTAACTCCCTTTGACTTCTGCTTCTGCCCATTAGCACAATCCAGTCCAGGCTGTGAGAAGGGGAGAGAAGATCACTTCCATTTTCTGTGAGCAGAAGACTCTACCACAAGTGACTGAGCTATTGGTGGGGTGGTACAGCCTGTAAAAACCCAACGATCTGTGAGTCAGAAGATGGATAGAAAGGAAATCAGTCTCCTTTCTATCCTTGGGTCCTGGGCCATTCATATCTTATCTTCATATCATATCTTATTTGCACACCTCTTTTCCCGCCTATAACAGTGATACTGTGGTCTGTAAAATGCTCTCGCACCCTGGTAATGAGCATGCAGAAATTCCTAAAGGGAGGAATGAAGAACACTAGGCAACTTGAATGTTTTGTGTATTTGTAGGAATGGTTTTGAACTGCTAAAATTTCTTCCCAGTTAATAAAAGAGTTAATAATCAGCCATTCCAATAACACCTTCAGGTTGTGAGGCTCGAGCATCTTAGAGAGGTGAACAAAATGAAGCCCTTGGCTTTTCTGGGAATACAAGTCACATTTCACAACTATACAAGCTGAAGAATAGAAAGACATAAAGTGACGTGTTCCACGATACACACAGGAACACTCTGACGTATATCTCCATTCAAATATCTCTTAACATCACTTAAAACTGACGTCCTCCTGCAGTGCTGACACAGCATGAGATGTGCTGCACCACTGCTGGTGGCTTTAAAAAAACCTCTCTGACCACAGAGGTTGAAAACCATTCCCACTCACCAACTCCACATGCGTGAGCTGCTGAGCCAGTGTGTAGGGGTCACTGCAGACACTCAGGATTTCCCTCTGGATTGATGGGGGTTTGTTTTTAAAGGCAACCAGCTTATCTGAGACAGCAGCATTGATCTTGACAATCCCTTCTTGCCCATGGCTGAGGGTTGCAAGCTTCTGATTCAGGGTTTGCAAGAGCTGATTCATTTTTTTCCAGTAGGCCTGGGAAATGGAGAGAGAAAGAAACATAAACCACCCAAGAACTTGGTAATAGAGCATTTTCATGCAGAACTTCCATACTGCAGAATATTTCTAAGCCAGCAACAGGTCACCACTTTATTTTCAACGAGCCTATTTCAGAATAACCAGTTGCCTTAATTACAGTTCTGTGCTCTGGATCACAGGGGCAGACTGCAGGCCAGAGCAGAGGCGAGCAGGACTGGTGGATTGGGCTGGCAGCAGTACTAGGGAAATTCTGCCAACACCAGCACTGCTGGGATCAGAGGAGAGGTAATGCCAAAAAAGAGGTCCCCATCCTTTACACTAGTTCGAGTTCTTGGCCAATACTTAGCTCTTAATGCTCCCTAGTAAATAGGGATGTACTGGGAATAAGAAAAGTTTCTAGTGATAAACTCACCATCCCTTTGAGCTGAGAGCGGCAGGAGCACAGTTATTCCTACCCTGCTGGAGAAGGCTGAGCATTGCATAGCTCTGGGTATTTAATATCCCAAATGTTAATTGCTTTTGGAGGAAGCTCATATCGTATTCCAAGCACAGCCGTGCGCTCTGCAGGATGATCATTACCAAGTTGCTCAGGTTGCTCTCAGAGCTTCAACAGCTCTTCACAAACAGCAAGTGGAGCCGCTGGCCATGAAGGATGAAATGCCTTCAACTCTCCATGAGTGACAGATGCAGACATTACAGAACTGAGATAAATGAGAGAACAGGTGGATGGGCTCTAAAGAAATAATTAATTGAAAAAGTCCTTGGGCTAAAGACTCATGTGGAGCAGAGGGTGGCTGCATCCTGCTGAAGAATGAGACCTCATGGGCGCTTCTTGTAGGAGAAAGGAGCGTCAGCCATGGATGTGGGATGGGTCCTTGTTCAACTTCAGGGAACACCAGTCTGGTTGCTGCCCTTCCCAGCACACAGATACACAGTAGAGAGACGCCCTGGCTGCCCACTCTCTCTCCAAACACAGCTGAGCCCATCAAGTTGCCACTGATTCTGGTTTATAAGCAGTCAGGGCACAACTCGACCTGGCACAGGGCCCAGCTCTGCGGGTGGATACCATAGCACCCTCCATGCAGTGGTGATCATCACAGCAGCAACTTGTCCAGAAAGTGCCTTCCCTGAAAACCAACATACACCTGACACAGCCCAAACCAACACCTGGAAAGTGCTGCTGAACCCCACAGTTTAGATACAGTCTTTGACTTCAGTCTCTCCCAGACGTGCTGGGTGTTGACAACACTCGCATTCAGGTGTCTGAGTTACCTGGAGCCAGGCTCAGTGCTCTTCTCACCCAAACAGGATCCCACCTGCATACATCCTACTGCTTCATTCCCTATAACAACACACTCTTATCTGTCCTTTTTCCATTCAAGTCTGAGACTGGAAACCCTCAGCACAATCCAAGTGCTTCCACTTTTCCTGCAAGACTTTGTAACATTTGTGTGACTCTTCCAGCAGAAGGGTTAGGGAGGTACCTCTTGTTTCACACATGGAAGATGCTCTTTGAGCTGGGTATTGTCCAGTGAGCAGGATTCAGTTAGGTTATTTTGCAAAATATAGCTGACAAGCTCAAAATGAAATAAATACCTAGAAGGCAGGAGGGACTGCTCTAGGAAAATGTTCAACACATGTTCCACTCGGAGGCAAATCACGGCAGAGTGAGGAAGAGTGAAAAGAATATTAACTGAAGTAATTTCTAGGAATTAGGAATCATTCTTTCAATATCATCTACACGGGCTCCCAGGAAGAGAGGCTGCCAGGCTGCTTCATGTAAATCCTCACTCAAACAGATGCTCAACCCTGTCATTTCCAAAGGCCAGCCCGGACCCACCCCGCTGAACAGCATCCAAATGCTTCCCTGGTTCATGTGTCAGGTCTCTTTGCAAATCTCAGCACAGCTTCTGAAACCCTCCAAATAGAATGTTATTCTTTAGTGCAAATACAAATGGTGGCATATTTTGGTATTTTGTGAGCATATTTTGAGAAACAAGGGGATTGTTTTTTGGGGCGGGGAACAGTGACATCCAAGTTTTCTAAAGAATATCAGATATTTTTGCGCAAAAAACTTTAAGTTGGAAACTCAGTCCTCCTTCAAAATGCACTTTGGATGAGAAATCTTTGACCAGCCATCTCTGTGCAACACCAAATCCTTCACTGTTTGGGTGAAAAGCCAGCAACAGCACAAAACTCCTTGAAATTCAAAGCATATTGGCAAGTCTCTCAATAAGCCCCCATCAAGATATCTAGTTTCACCTAGTTTTGCAGAAAATATGGCACAAAAATATACACAGACAATGGTAAATGAAGATTCAGGTAGGCCAGTCAGCAAGGGAGAATGAAATAGATCAGACACTTAATGAACACAAAAGATTATTCATAAATTAGAGCTTTTAAAGAGACTAACTGCAAGTTTGCTGAGTGTATCCTTTCCCGGAAAGCTTTTCTGTGAATATTGGAAGAGGAAGAAAAAAAGGAAAAAAAAAGAAGGAAAAAAAAAAGAAAAAAAGAAACACAACATTTTTTCTGCCCTTTTAAAAGCATTTCCTGCCTTCTTTAAAATACATTCACGAAGTCAAAACAACTTTTTTCATTACCTTTGACATGCTGGTAATTACCTCGCCACAAAGCGAACTCCCTTATGGGGGCTGCGTGCTGGACTCACTATCAACCCATTTTTCTTCACTCCCACATTAACAGTCAAAAGAAGCATGCCACTGTTTAATATTTAAAGAAAATGTTTCCTTCTTAACCGAGAAAGTTCCTCTGAAGACAGCAGGTCTCAGCAGGTGTCTTAGGAGCTCAAATTTTAATTAAAATTTCTAACTCTAAATGCAAATCACAGCACTTACTAAGAAATGCTTCCCAGCATGGACACCCTTATAAAAACATCACAGAGCCTTTAGAAAGTGGACTATAGGAAGGGTAGGAGCATATACTGGAGGGGAAAATCCTGCATTAACCTACACAGACTAGATGACCTAACAAATCTCTCAATCTCTAATTTCTATGATTCATGATGGGAACAACTTTCTTGCAAGCAACTACGGGGCACAGCCCCTCTTTCACGCTGTCCCTCAAAAAAAGAAATTTGCATCTGCAGGATTTAAGCTGTTCTTTAAATTAATTATTGATTTCACTCAGGCATAATCACTTGCAATTACAGTGCCTGGTAATATTTGAAAAACAATGATTTGGACCTAATCCAGGCTGGCACCTCGGAGTGAACACATGAGAACATCAGTGGGTGCAGCGACCGCTGGCGTCTGGCAGGCAAACTGCAGCTTTGCCTGCCTAAGGTTTTCCTTTGGGGCTCTTACTTGGGAATAGAGAGTAAGGAAGGCCACAGGATGGGTCACCTCCCTCCTGTGGATGGGGTCAAGGCCACCCGGATCCTTTGGGGCAGCCCCTTCTGTTCCCTCCAGCTCCCGTGACCACCTCGGCTGGGGGAGCAGATCCAGCCCGAGTGCCAGCGCTGATGCCAGCCCTGCCTAGGAGCAGCTGTTTCCATTTCTCTAGTGTTTCATGTGGGTAGGAGGGTCCTATTTCAGCCCATTCTGCTTCGGCCCTGCTAATTGTTTCCCTTCTCCCTCTCGTGGGCCGGCGCTTTCTGCTGTACTGAGCTGCACACATCTGCGGCCTCAAGCCAGGCCTTGACGGAGCCAATCGAGCCGAATTCTTCCACGTCTCATGGTTAACCCAGAAGTAATTAGAGACTCTCAATGTGCTGTTTGCCCATATCCTTATTATTTCATGGAATTTGTGGTATTTTTAATGTTTCTGGACTAATTTAAGGGGTTCGCCCACCTGAACTGCAGGCAGGTCTCTCAGAGGCTGCGCTTGCTGGGTCCTGCTCTGCTGCGCACGTACTTTGTGTATTTGAACACCAAGAGGGAACCTTTATCATTACCTAGAGAGAGCTTCTGTCCAGCATGCCACAAGCTGCTCCCTTTTGCCACTGCTACATCCAGCGAACCCAAATACCCATAAACAATGTTTTAAAAACATAAGGACTGTCCCTTGCTCGCTCTCTCTCCCCAAGTTCAGCGAAACAGACTAGATTCAAAAGAACCTAATGTTCTGGTCAACATAGATCCTGTGGTCTTTAATGTGCGTCCCAGGGGCATCAGTGTAATTGAAGGCTGCTGCTCTGTATCTGCTCACTCTCTATCTGGGTCCCAGCTTTACAATAGGAATCAGCCCTAGCATCGAGCCTGTGACATGTTGTGCCCAGGACAGGAATGCACGAGCCAACTGCTCGTCAGATTCACTAATGAAAAGGTGAATATGAAAAGCAAAGTTTGTTTCAATAAAATAAAATAACACAGACTGTAAAGAGATGTAAGCCAAGGAATGAAAAATTAGATTTTGGAACAGAATATGGCAAGTAACAGAAGAAAAAATAGGAGAAATCAAGTAGGAATTTAACATGTCCATGCAATGTTCCCAGCCAGACATCCTTACCTCATCACACGGGGCTATCCTGTGAATCATGTCTTTCAGATGGCCGATCATCCGTTCTTCCTGAAAATCATACGGGAACGTTTCTGTCCACTCTGTTAGCAACTGTAAGATTTTGGGTCCAAATTTTCTGATCCGTGCCTGAAGAGGAAACCAGAGTGATGGATAGGGATTGAAACATCTGGATTCATTTAAGTCTCAGCAAATACGTATCTCACTGAACGTAGGGCCAAATTTTCAAAGAAGGCACTTATGGTTGCACCTGCAAAATCTCCACACATGCAAACAAATAATCTGGTGCACAATTGACACATTTCTGCATGCAAGATGTACCAGTGTCTAGATGCATGCACAATGGTCTGCTTTACATGCAGATTTATGTATTTTGCCCATGCAATTGGCCAGTTTATGGTTGGATGGACATATTTTGTTGGTGCAACCTTAATACCTTAGCTTAAAACATCTGGCCTTTTTGCTGATTTGAACCAGATGTTCCTCCCTATACCCCTCCTATGCTTTCATCCTCTCCTGAAGAACTGCTTGACCAACCAAGAGGTGAGTCTTTTGCTTCTTTGCTCTCTGGCAGGGGGATGCACTGCTTAGGGACCACTGGGAGATGTAGCACAAGGAAGAGAAGACAGACAAAACACGGGCACATTAGTACCTTGACCTGGACTCCTGAGGATGTTGCCCTCTTCCCACCTGAACTCAGGGTCATGATAGGATAAGGAGACCCCCTCATGTAACCCACAGCTGCTGCCCACTTTGCTGTGGGTGGAGATGAGCAGCAGGAACAGTCCGGGGGATGAACAGCCTGGGGGCAGGGAGGGGAGCGGGAGGGAGCAGCACTCCTGGTGCCTTTGGGTAGTGTCAATGCCCAGCCACAGCGGCTGCTTCCAAAGCTTTCATCCTCCATTACCCAAGAACACGGAAAGAGGAAGCTGCGTTAAACAATAAACTGTATTTTTATTTACAGAAAACACAGACGGAAACAAACAGCCTTCTGCGTACGTACTGCAGCTCAAGTGTACCCTGTAATCAGGAAAAATTATACTCTTGAGCTCCACAGAGCTCTGCTTTTCAACCATGGTGGTTCAAATGCATATTTCAGCTTTCCACCAACAACAGGTTTCAATGAACCGCATCTCTAAAAATAACTGCTGTCAGCTAGCATTAAACTCACGCTCAAAGACCAGCAGGTGGCTACTAAAAGGAAAGCTTTCTTGGAAACTACAAAGGTCTGGGGATACATTTGCTCCAGCTGTGTAAACTGCTGCTATGAATGGAAGGAGAGGACTGTGTGCGAGTTACAGGCCATGGCGCAAGGGCTGGGAGGTCACTCGTGGGCAGACAGTTTTAAAGCCAGCCCCGCTCCGAGGAACATAAAATCAGCCGTGTGCCACCAACTGTGCGTTAGGACAGGGCTGCCTGAAACGCAGCCTCACCCCGAAGCAGCCGCACTTGGGGCAGATGGAGAGTATTTCTGTGATAAGACAGCAGGATAATGCCTCTTATTTCTTGGAAAGTCTGACAGGCAGCAATAGTCTGCAGTGCCCACATGCGAATCCTCATAAAAGTGCTTCAGGCAAAGCTCCGGCCTCAGGGAACAGAACATCTCACACCTCCGGAAAAACCATTTGGGTGCTGGACTAGATGATCTCCAGATGTCCCTTCCAACCTCAACCATTCTGTGAGTCTGTGTGATTCTGCACCTGAAACCCATCCTTGTACTGCCCTCAGACCGCACATGCCGCTCGGATCTCCCTTGCCTAGGGAGCCTGGTGCCACCAGCCTAGGCAAGAACAAGCACACGTGCTCAGATGATGGCAACTGAGGCAACACTGGAAGTCCAAAACACTGCGCTTCAAAGCTGGGAAGGCTGATCTTGGGACACATTTCAGAATTTCTGTTTGAGGTTTTGGGTTTTTTAGGGGGGTGGGGTAAAATTGCAACTGATACCTGTTTATCTCTTCTCCATTGCACTGAAGATATGTATCCATCTCCTGCTCCGGGCAATGCACTGGACAGGTTTTCATCAATACCCCAAGGACAGCTAAGTGGAATCTGGCACTGATCAGGATCCAAGGGGATCTGTCTCGTCCGCAGTGCCTTTTGGATGGACAGAGGACACACATGTGTTGTCACACACTGTGTCTGTCTGCTCAGTCCTTGGGCAAATCCGGAGGAGCAGAGAGGCAGGAACAGGTTTTCCCGTGTCGTCAGCTCGCCAGAGCCTCGCTGCTGCCTCAGCTCGCTGCGGGTGCCGCACGGAGCCCTGCTCCGCAGCTCGGCCGCACTGGGGCTGTGAGCAGCAGCAGGAACCTCGGCGCGGGCCGCATGCTCTTACGCTGTGCTCACAGTGACAGGCAAGGCCAAGGGGGGCTGCTGTGACTGTTACAGGAGCAAAAAGCCAAAGGGCAGAGGCAGGAAGTACAAAGGGGAGAGTGCTGTGCTGACACTGGCGACCGGCAGCGCTGCGCTTGCATCCTACCTCCTCGCATCCTGCAGGCTTCACCAGAGCCTTACAGAGGTAAGGAGGAAAATCACCTGGGAAGACTGAGACAGGGGGAAAGGGACATTAGAAGAGGATTCACAGTGAGCAGTGCCTGCACCTTCGCTCTTGCGCACTGATACTAGGATGCCTCAGTGTGAGGACTGCAGCAACTATCGCCCTAATGAGAACACTTTTGCTCAATCCAAAGGGAGTCCAAGGCCTTTCTGCCCCTTGAAAATACCTTGCATTTTTCTGCTGTAAATCCAAACTAACCTTGTCCAGCACCGGGTCATCCAGCCGCTGCTGCTCAATGCACTTGTGACAGACTCGGGACAGAAGTTCGTGAGGTTCGATGAAGAGCCTGGAACTCAGCAGGAATGTAAAGATATAGGCTTTCTGCAGAGGAGACAAGCAGAGCTACTGTGAGCCAGCCACCCAGTGGGTAAGATTAGCCAGGAACCCCCCGATCTCTAAGTTTATTGCTAGGCTTCTACTGCAAAACAGAGTTTCCCATTCAAAAAGCAATAAAGACATTGGAGCAGTCCCTGCTTAGGGAGAACAGCTTTTCAGCAGACATGTCAGTAAGTCACACCCGGACTCACAGCTGCCAGGTGGATGTCTGCTCTTCTATGTTTATTAAATACAAACTTTTGAATGTTTACACTTTCTTTTAAGCAACAAATGCCATTAGAGCAAAAAATCTTTTCTTCTATAGCAGGGCACAGGGACAAAGCAGAAGGCTGCAGGTCTAGATTGCTGCCCCTGACACTGGCTGCGTGCTGCCATGCAAACCTCCCAGGAGCCAGTGGCATCTCCTACCTTCCTCACACCTGATTCCAACCCTCTCCTGCCCACGGCCTTGGCTACCTGCTGTGTGGAGGGCCAGCGAAGGGCATCTCTAGCTCTCTGCAAGAGCTAGCACAGGTCCTGGAGATGGCTGCAGCAGAACAGCTGGGCAAGCCCAGCTCAGGCAGCTTGTGCCACATGAGCCTGTGGGCTGCAGACACCCCTCACAAGCAATACCCCCCCCAAGGTCCCCTGCAGGCCTCCCCCTGCCTGCTCTAGGGAAGGTCTTCCTCAGTCTACTGACTCTCCAGGTTTGTTTCTAACAGCCAAGCTGTACCGTGCACAGTACCATCTCACTGAGGCTCTTGGAAGACGGACTGTTGGATAAGTCACTGCATTATTTAAAATATTCCTGAAGAGAATTTTCAATGTATGCATGAATCCTCATTCCTTTGCATCCTGACCCTTCCTGGCACCTGGATTATCTTTCTTTCGCCAGACCTTGCCTTGCTCCTGAGCAGTAGGTGAAATTGTTTCATATCACATATTGCTTACTGGAAATCTCATAGTCTAATCTTGCCATTACCCACTTTTATTGCCTCTCTGTTCTTTTTTAATTGATATGCTCCTTTATGACTTATTTTTAGCTGATCGGAAGCTGAGCTGCAACTAATTTAAAACATGCTGCCTGCTCTGCATTGATAACTTTAGTGGTCCTCTAAACTCAGAAGCCAGTGCTACTCTGGCACTTTGAAATACAAGCCTTTCCACAGGGACACATTAGCACTTAAAAGTCTTCCAGTCAAAACTCTGCCCTGAATTCCACTGAGGATGTGCAAATCTAGTGAAGTCAACAGCTGGCAGGACCACAAACCTGCTTTCAGTTTAGATCCTTATATTATCAGTGAAGAACCACTGAATTTTCACTGAAGGAACAAAGACCTAAGCTCTGCTGTCCAGTATCTGCAGCGACTTTGCTCATTTAACCATATAACGGTAGGTAAATTAAGAAGCCATCAAAATTTCTCTATTTTTGCTGAGGGAATGCTTTATACATGCTGAAAAACTTTGATGGGTTTTGCAGCTGCTGAAATTCAGCAAATTTAATGCCAGATCAGATTTTTTTGCTTCAATCTTCATCTAAACCTCTTTGGGATAAACTGCTGTTTTTGAAGTTCTCCTTTTGCTAAATCACAAATTCATCATCCTCATAGCTTTTCTTTTTTTCCCCCCGCCTTCCCTTATTTAAAGGCAGTATCAACTTTTGGAACTGCTCTTTCATGGAAGCAATTACAGGGCAATGCAATAGCATTTAAAGCCAGGCATCAATTTACCAGGCATTAAATGTATGCAGTTTTTAAATAAGCCCTCTTAATTCAAAATTAAACACATTTGCATTTTTTTTGCATAAAGTGCTGTCCCAATTCATCAAAATTAAACTGTTTATTATCCTGTGAATTGCTTACTTCAGGGTAGTAATCAGTGGTAGGTATAAGATGCTGGATTAGAGCATCCAGAGATGCTGAGGTAAGGTTTCCATCCTGGAAGATCAGTCCTCCTTGCTCATCTTCCTTTGCAGTATGTAAATGAGGGCTGAAGCCACATGGGGTAAACATGCTGGTAGACCTCAGCGTTTGGGGCATCCCTTCCTGCAAGAGAGAGAAACGCGTGTCAGGGACAAGATCTACTGGATTTGCAGCCAGAGGTTCAGCTGCAGGTGACCTGAAAAACACAAAGTCAGTAGTAAGAGCTCCCTGTCCACAAAATTAGTGTGATTCCTCCATGAGACCCTCTTTTTCAGTGGTCACCAGTCCATCACACCTGTGATAGGGAATACAGAAAAATGGAATATTTGGCATCTGCTTTGATGCCACAAAATGACAGTGGTTGCTTTGGGCTCTCCAAAGGCAAGGCCTGTGCCAACTTTCACTAAAGCCTAACACAGTCCCCAGCACGAGAGGTGAGATCCTTGGCACTCGAATTCAGCAGGTTTGAGGAGAGTGGAGCAGTAGCTTTGAAGCTCCATCCCTCTGAGAACCAGCCTGGGAGGACTGAGGGTGGGAAGAAGGAGACAAGGTGCCCAGCAGGGCTTGCTGGGGACCCTCGAGAGGCGCCCTGAGGCTGCCAAGGGCCAGGGGAGCTGCCCAAGTGAGAGCACAGGGACAGACCCAGGACGAGACCCAGAACCAGGCGCAGGACAGGAAAAGGAAAAGAGAAGAGGAGAGAAGAGAGCTGGGAACTGGAGAGGAGATTAAAAAGCAAAGCAAAGAGAAATGATGAAGAGGGAAAAGCCTGACACCTGCACTATTTTCGGAAACTACAGTTACTTGGTCGTAGATCTATATTTAGGCACTAAATACATGTTTCAAAAAGATCCTGAGCACTCATCGACTTCACTAGAGCTGCAGGACGTGCAGCACCTCTGACAGGAGGCCGTCCAACCTCAGCAGCCACCTTCCAGCTCCCTTTATTTCAGTTTTACGGGCCAAAATGGTTGAATTTCCAGGCTTCACCTCTATTTTGTGGCTCACAATCAGCTTCAACTCTTCCTTCCGTTGAGCAAAGTTGCTTTGCTTCCAAATTGGTGCAAGAGACCCTCCCGGCCTCCAACTCTGCCTGTTGAAGGACCACAGCCCGCTGGCTCCAGGATGTATATTCTGGGGAATATATTTTATTTTAAAGACCAGAATATCCAAATGTCATCCAGGCCAGAATGCAAGCTGAAGTATTTCATGAATGTGCAGATGTGCTCGTTCAATAAGACTCCAAGAGCAACTAATTGCTGCTTTTTGTACACAGCTCGAACGTGGTGCAGTAAATAGGAGAGACTGCCAAATCCCCCTTGCTGCTGCCAACACGATGTTACGTCTTGTTTCTATGGCAAAAATCCCAAGAAAGATGACGTGTCCATTTAGATTGAGAAATAAATCTCACGGACATACAGCTGTCCAGAGAAGAAAA
The DNA here is from genome assembly GCA_032273925.1 of Rhynchotus rufescens. Taxonomy (NCBI): domain Eukaryota; kingdom Metazoa; phylum Chordata; class Aves; order Tinamiformes; family Tinamidae; genus Rhynchotus; species Rhynchotus rufescens. The sequence continues at coordinate 41,287 of JAVCKT010020573.1, read as the reverse complement.
AGTTAAAACAATTGTCAATTTATAGCACAAATCCTTGTTTCCATGTAAAACAGAGGGCTCTGAGTAATGATTTATACAGTGTGGCCCCTCACTGTCAACACCATTTTGATTATCAAGCAGGAACACATTTGAACAGGATATTGCCTCAACGTTTGCATCTCATCACACGAGCAAACCCGATGAAACACACAGTACTGCTCCGTAAGTTAAGCCTACCACTATTTTTACAAGGGAATAAAGCCGCTGAGCAGCCAGGGTTGACGCACCCTTGAGCACTGCGAAGAAATCAGATGTGACCTTCTGTGATCAAGCTCCTGGGCTAAGCTGAAGTTTCCTGAGCTGAGGTAAAATTTGCTGCTGGGGCCTGTGGTGCTTCTGAAGCAAATCCTGGCCTACAGCAAGGTGCACGTGCTGCCCTCCTGATGGGGTTGGCACCAAGACCTTCTGCTCTCCCCTACCTCATGCAGTTAGGGTAGCGTGAAGATCAACCCGACAAAAATTAAAAGCTCTTGCACTACTAAGCTCTGGGTTTTGCTGAACAGGAGCCCACCACCATTACAGAGGAAATCGCTCGTGGCATGATATGAGTAACTGAGGCAGAGAATATTCTCCCTTCCTGTTCTTGTATTTCTTTCTACCCCTCTTTTTTTCTCTAACTACTCGTTAGTCCTCATCTTTCACTAGTTTTGAGGTATTCTTTTAATAGATTTCATCTATTAAGATTTGAAAAGAAACTTAAAAATAAGAGCAATATACTCCTTTTTAACCTTTCTTTCTCCACTAGCCAGGACACCTCAGTATCCAACCTCAAGAGGAAGGCGTATAATCCACAAGACACTCCTCACTGCAAATTATGCCACTTCCACAAAAATATTGATGCAACGACTTGATTCACTGAGCCAAAAACTGGAATGAAGCAATGACTCAGCCAGCTGCAAACTCGGCACTTGCAACACCCGGCAAGTGCATCGAAACCTCCAGGAAACGGTTTCCCATGCCCAAACCTGAGGGGACACGGCCTAAAGAAGCAGCTGCCCAACCTTGCAGGTAACGTGGGCCCAACTATCCACCAAAACCCGGCTCCTCTCCCCTTGCCATTTCCCTGGTCTCAAATTGCAGCCACAGCACAAACGCCTTGCCGCAAACATCCCCGTGGCAAGTACAGCTAGTGCTTACGTGGACATGAAATGTTCAGGAAACATTTAACATGTTTTTCAGCACCTTTGATGTGATAAGTGCTTTATCCTTTTATCAAAAGCTTAATTGCACTGTTTACTTTTGATCTTTGTTTCATCTCTGCCTTCCATCTGCTCTGCCTCTCTCGGGGAGGCCGCGAGCCGGGACGTGACGAAGGCAGCAGCACTCCACACTTCCCTGCCTTCCCACTTACATTTCAGATTAGCAAAATAAATAGAAATCCGCCTGCTTCAGGGACGAAATCTTGAAGATTTCCCACCAAAAACGTGGGAGCTACAGAGGTGGCAAGAGAAGGAGTCTTCCTTGAGGGTAACCATAATGGGCACACTGGGATCTGCCACACAAGGACTCAGGACACCTGGGGCAATGTCCTTGAGCACGAGCAGGGGTTCGCTGAGGGTGTGGGGGACCCAAGACCAAGTGCAAGGCAACAGACTTGCACAAACACCCCTGATCCAGTGAGAACTGCAGCGCTTCGTGCGCTGCTCTGGGAGCAGACATGGGGGATGCCTCCCAACCTGTTCCCTCTTGACTCTGCTCTGCCACCTCAGTATTCAGCTGCCCCTGGGGTCCACACTGGAGCTCCAAAGAGGCAGCTATGAGAAACTTTGACCTCTGGGCTGCCACTGAAGTCAGTGAAGTCCCAAGGCGCCAGAGGCAAAAACGCCAGGGAGCAGCAGGAGAGAGAGCTGCATTTTGGACGAGGCTGGAGATACTTCCACAGGCTCTGCAAGTTCCCCTCTCTGCAAGAGCCAGGTGCAAAAACGGGCTCCTGCACTTTGGGTCACAGCTCCTCGTGCCTCCCTGACAGTCACCTTGGCCATGGTGACTGCAACAGGCAGCAGGACTCAGGCACCATGGGGACACATCAGAGGGAGAGGAGCATGAGGATCCACATGGAGCCTGAGCCATCCTGCCCATGGTGCAGGCTGTGTCACAGGCGTCTGGGGGACATGGTCCAGGCTACAACCCCTAGAAGGTCCCTGTGGGGGGAGAAGCCGAGGGGGAGGAGGCCCCAGCCAGGCCCTGGATCCCTCCAGCCTGCCCAAATACCTGTACTAAAGCTGGTGGGCTCGGCAGGGGCTTCACTGGCACCTGCTCCTTCTTTTACATTAATTTCAGTAATTTCCAAGCTATTCATCTCTGCAGGAAAAAAAAAAAAAAAAAAAAAAAAAAGAAAACCCTTAGGAAGATAATCCTAACGACTTAAAATTCAGGCCTTTCTTTCTTTTGTAAGGAGGGAAGCAGAGAAAGGAGGAGGGAAAAGAAACTCGAGGGTTTCAGGAAACAAAAGGCAAACCACTACAAAGTAATTGCTTCTATTTGTCAAGGCCCTGGTTATAAATGTTTTTTTCCAGCCAGAGTACCTGGCGTTAACAAACTCCTAATGTAGTTGATGCTGATGTAATTAGGAAACTGATAGCAGATGTAACTTTCTTTTCACCTTTTCAACATGCCATAAAACATTCAATTTACAGCCCATGGAGTTGTGAGATTGCACAAAACTTAAGCTGTCAATCCCAATAATGCTGGAAACGGTAAAATGAGCAATAAAACGAATCTACACAACTCAGCAACACAAAAGCATCACCAGAGATAAGAACGGAGCGGCTGCAAAGGTGGGAAAGAAAGCGATTAACCACAATGTTCCCCAAACTGACAGTACTTACACCCAGAAGCCAGTAGGCTCTCCAGCTTTTCCTACTCACACCTTGCATTGGCTGAGGCACTTCTGCTCATATTCACATGAATGGAATTACAAGAAGAACGGGAGAATTTAGGGACCTTGTGTTTTGGGTATCTAATCAGACTTATATGAAAATTCTATTTCCTTTGATGTCGCCTGGTTCTCACCTCTACATCATCTCCCTTTCCAAATCACTCGCTCTCCTGTGTCAGGTTCACTCGCAACCCTCTCGCGTGGAGTTGCCTTCAGATGCTGAGATAGGAAAGAGGAAAGAAAAAACCTCTGCTTAATCTACACCCCAAGAGTAAAGAGCAATCCCGAGCAAAGGAAAGAAAACCAGGAATCAAGACTTCCCAAATGTGTCCTGGCAAAAGACAGCCTCCGAGGGGGTGTTATGAGGACACTTGACGCTGCAAAACTTTTTTTTCTGAGTAAAATTTCTCTTGAAGGGAGGAGAAATCCCCATACACACTGGGGCCCAAAGCAAAGGGCTCTGGAGAGGAACCTCCATGGGAGCTTCTGGAGCAGCTAAATGAGGGCTTTTATTCTCTGACACATGCACATACCTGCATCCGAGCCATCCCCACGGAGCAGCACGTGTGCATCTACCAGCCGCGTTCGTTCCGTCGTGACAGCGAGCACGATTCCAGCTACCATTACAGCACAGGCTTGTGACAAACATCTCGCAGGCAAAGTACCACAGTGAAAAAACAACTGCTCCAACCAATTACCTAGAAATCCGATGGACATGCTTCAGAAAGAGGCCCAATTTATAGGTGAGGAGGAGGCATTAAATCAATTACCGCTCCCGCGCTTGCCAGAACAAGGTCACCTTGCCGAAGGAATATTCCTGTTTATGCTCGGGTCCGAGTATTCCGTTCGATAGAGAAAAATGAAAACCTGATTATCGTGAATTTGGTGGACTGGTCTGTAGTAGAATGTAAATCAGAAGTGAAAAGATTTATGGCCCATTAAATTGAACTCCAATCAAAATCCCATTCAGGCAATAGCTCCCTAGGGGCTTCAATTTGTTGTCCAATGTGCTTGGTTTGCCACATTTTTTTAATAACTTCCTTTTTCATGTAACATCAGCAATAATAAAAGTCCTTCAATAACAAGCAGAGCAGCAAACACATTATTTATCTCAAAATGCCATCATTGCTCGGAATCAAAAAGAATCAAAACCGCATAGTGTAATCACAGGAAACGGTCCCACATAAAACCACCCTGGGTGTGAAGGTTTTTTTCTTGGTCTTGGAACAATTTATCTTTCTTTAGAAAATAAAGGGGGAGATCCTGGAACAAACCCACGAGGCAGCCTTCCCTTGGACATGGGCGGGAGCTGCCTGGCTCAGCCAGGCCTGGAAATTGGGCTGAATTTCGTGCTCTGGACCAGGAAAGGTGGCAGGGAAAGGGAGCTGCTTAATGCACTGCAGCTAACTGCGCCCATGGGAAGAGTGGGGTGGTTTTGCTGGGCAGCCTGGGCTGCGACGTTATCAAAATCACACTAGAAATAAGAAGCCGAGGTGGGAATTGCAGCTGAGATGCACGTGCAGGGCTAGGACACTGCTACTGCCATCAGCCCCCTCGAGAACAAATCTGAGGAACCAGAGGGGCTTAAAAGCAGCCGCCGGCGGCTCTTTTAAGGTCACCTCTCCCACCCAAATGAACGTTGTCTCCGTTGGATGCTGCAAGAATTACAACAGAAAACCTGTAAATACAGCAAATACCCAGACCTAAGTCCTGCTCTCATGACACCTCTGCAAGAACAGGCCCTGGCAGGAATAATAATACTAAGAAACCCCCAACCTTGCTGCACTAAGCAAAGCAATTCTGCTATTTATGCAGGAGGAGGAAGGAGAGCTGTATATCAAACAAATAATTACATGAGCTGCTTTATCAGTCCCTGCTGATTGCTCCCGGCTCCGCAGGTTGTTCGGAGCGCTGCATGTCACAACATTTCATTCACACTCCTTTCATTTATTAGCACCTACTGCTACCTGTCTCCTAGTCAAAAATCTTCACCTATGTTTATAAATTGGTCTCCTGGAGTCTGGCAGGGAGGTTTAAAAACCTATAAATCATATTTTTATATTCACATGAACAAACTCAGGCAGAGCCACCTGCATACATGAATGCCTAATGGTGTATTTTGGCATTATATACATACACTCGTAAAGGCACCCACACTTCTATAGGGGCATATGCACACACAGGCCCCCTCCAAATACAGAAATTGAAACAATTGCCTCTCTCTGCTCTAGTCTGGGTGGGACAGAACCTTTTATTTGGCTCTGGGCATTTTTTCCAGTCTTGCTACAATATTTAAGGGAAGAGGATCTAATCTTTGTCTGAGGAAGCATCGATACAGGCTGAAGAGCAGCGTAAGCGCCGCCAGTCGCCAGTGTCAGTTTATCACTACCGTTAATTACAGCCTATTTGGGAACCGCTCGGCCACCCGATTAGCACGATCATCACATAGATTTTTGCTGCTAACTGCCACAGACCGGGGGCACCCCAGGGCCTGAGGTCCCCCATGGCCGGCAGGACGCAGCCCCGCATTTATGGCACTCGCCCCTGTGCGGATCTGACGGCTCCAGAGGGACATTTAGCAAAATAAGCTGAATTCTGCACAGCTCTCGTCGACCTCGGAGGCACCCGCAGTTGCAACGGGGGTTACAAAGGCATTCACAATGTCACATTCATTTATTTTTATTTTTTTAAAGCAGCAACATTCAATAGTCCTATAATGCACTATTTAAATAATATAACCAACTACCTGACACAAAATTTAAATATACACTAGAGTAGCTACCATGTGGCCAAAATCTCACCATCCTTTAATCCTTTGAGACTCCAGAGCAGCCCAGACAGAGGCAGAACAGGACTTTAAACAGTGCAGGAGAATTGCTGGTAAAGCTATGCATATACAGATATGCAAACACATATAAGATTTGCAAAGGGTAGAGTCTAATGTCACCTGTAATCTCTCAAGCACATGGATTTTCCCAAGCAGTTAAAGAAAATCACTGACCTTCCACAGAGCAGCAAGAGAAATTAGATGAGTCTCATGCCCAGATGAGCTCTGGAACCCCATATAACTGGAGCCAAACTCTCATTTCTTGTTTCTCTTCAGTGCCCTCAAACTTAACCAGTTCTTGCAATTAGTGCGACTACTCCCCATCTGTGCTTCTAGTTCATGTGAATAGGGGATTCAGCTCTGCTCCCCAGATACCACCAATTACTCACATAAATATTTACAGCAAGTTTACATGTTGCCTTTAAAAATACAGTCTCTGGTATTTGCAATTTTTCTAGACGTGCTAATACCCAAAGCAGAAATGCGCTACTTGTCTTGAAACATTTATTCAGCTAAATAATCATTTTAATTTGAATAATTCTAAAGGAGCTGAGCCAGCCGCCTGCTCCTCACAAAGGATATTGACAGCAGTGAGCAAACATGGCTTTATGCTCAATTTAAGGCAATTGCTAAAAAAACAAAAAAAAGAAAGCATATTCTGAGGCAGAAATGAAATGAGTGAGTATGTGCACCAGGGGAAGGGCAGGCTGGTTTTGCACTAATCTCTATGACTACTGAAGTTCCAAGACATCCACAGCGTGCCTGGAACCTGCACGGATGGGCCTTGCCCATGGCCAGCAAAACAGGCTGGGCACCCAGTCCCTGCAGATGCCCAAATGCCGCTGGGGCGGCACTCACGAGCCTGGTTGCGGAGCAGAGGGTGGCAGAATTAGGGATACGGATGCAATTTCCTCGTTCAACACTTTGGTGGAGCAGCGATGGAGGCAGCACATGAGCCTCTGGGGAGGAAGAGATTGCAGCTCCATATGGAAGGGAGGCGGTGGAGACGAGGGATGTCACCAGGAGCGGCGTCTGACGCCACGCAAAGTGCCACAAGGGCTTGAGGACTCACTCGTGAACAGCACTAATTAGATCTCAGAACACAAGAGCAGCCTGGAAGGTCACCCACGCCTTCAGCAGAACCTTGGCTGGCACCTGCGTGGCTGAGGAGTCAGCCTGTCAAGCAGCACTTCCCCTTCTCCCAGACACGGCCACATCAGGCTCTGCATTTCGTGTGCAGTTATCCTGGTTTCCAGGTGGGTTCGTGTGCAGGTTTCCTGGTTTCCACTTGAAGACGCAGGATGTGTCCCCTGTGTTTCATGTGGCCCAGGTTCCATTTTAGGAGTCCCTGCTCTGTTTTTAGACAACGCTGAAATTTCGCAGTCGGTGTTTCCTCAGTGACACAGAGAAGAGCAGAGAGAGCCCACTTAGGAAGGAGCTGGAGATGTAACCAGCTGGAAACCCAGCATGAAGGAAACTACTTGTTACCTCCCCAGGGATGACGGGGGAGAGTGGAAGTTAATGGCAGGGTAATCAGCAACTCTCCAGGGACAGGAGTTTATAGGGCACCAGCCGATCCAGCCAGGAGCCTTGTTTGCATATCAAGGGACGGGAGAAGGTGTGACAGCCAAAAGCAGCTTATGAAAACGGGGCTACCCATAAAGGTGACAGCTTCTGTGCACAGGAAACACAACCCTCTGACACCCAGCCTGGCAGCTGAAAGCTAAATAACATCAGGGCGTCTGTTCTGCGCAGCAAAACCGCTTCTTGCAGCACTGACATCGTTTTCAGCAGATGTGCCTGGGACTCAGAGAAATGAGCCTAGTCTTTCCTTTCCATTCCTTTTCTATTTTTGGATATCAAGATTTCCTCTCAAAATACCCAAAGAAACAAAAAGAAATTTTCATGGTTTTAAACAACATGTGGAACTGGGGAGTCTTCAACGGTCAGTGAAGACCAACAACCCCACAACAGCTCAAAGAATGCAGAGTTACATTACAGGATAGGAGGTAATTCCGTTTCAGACAGTGCTGTGCACATTTAAGTTCCCCCAAGAGCTGCAGCAGATCAAGAGGAGGTGCTCCGAGGTGCTGCAGCGACCGAGCACTCAGCAGGGCCACCCCACCTGGCCGTGTCCCCGTCTCTGCAGGGCTCAGTCCCCAGGGCACAAGCTGCCATCCTGGGCTCCGCTGCTGCAGACTATTCCGTGGTCTGAAAAGGAACTGATTATTGGAAGCCTCTCGCTGGGATAAGCACTGAAACACATGATTTTGTTATTAGAAGCTGTTTTGTTGAAAAGGAGGATATTAGCCGAGATTAGCTCATTCTGTTTTGCGATCGTTTCGGTGAAGTCTTTCCTTTTGGCCAAATCCAGAAATTTGGGGGAAATTATTTATCCCATTATGGCCCTTTTGCCATGCTGATGACTAATCTGCTACCTCACTGTCAGGAAATTTTAAATGTGCTTATCATTCATAAATATGTAATTACTATCTTGTTTGTTACTTCTATGTTAACGTATTAAATATTTAGACAGACACCACAATTACCTGGAGAGAAAAAAATCCCTCTTGCACGCGGTCCAATGCACCATCATTTTTCAGAATTAGAACCCATTTTACTCGCTGAGTCACTTCCCAGTGGGAACTCAATTCAGAAATTTCCAAATCCTGCACTTTTCAAGCATTCTTTTTATGTTACAATGGCTCTTTATGCCACTCCACTGAAACCCCACGGGTGGTGAGAAGTTCAAGTCAGAAGGTTACTCTGGACCTCAATCCATCGTTATTTAATGCCTATTTCTACAAAAGCGTCCAGGAGCTTCTAAATCCAGAGCTACCACGGGATTCTGCAAGCCTTGGCGCTAGCACCCATTTCCATACTTCCCATAACCCCATCATTTTCCTCCTGCAAATCCTGGATAACTTTCACCTTCTCAAGGCAGCATGACGACTTCTGATTTACAAGCAGGTTTGGGCAGGAGTTTTAGCAGCCAGGCAGCTTCGCTACCGCTATCCCGCTGGAACCGGCCCTCTTCCAAGCGGGAGGAATTCCCTTCCCAACCTCCACATTGGGACGGAGCCTCCTGCTCAGCTGTGGGCGCTACCCGCGATGTGGCTCCACGCAGCGACATCCCCATCCTGTCGGGCTCCTTCTCCCACGGTAGCACCCAACGTGAGGCCCGTTTTTGCTGTGCACTCACAAAGCTGATTTACAGCAGCTCTGCCGGCTCCGAGGCGCAGCCGATGCGTTGTGGAGGCATCTCTTGATTCCCCATCCTTTGCTCCGAAAATTAGACACAGGCCGCAAAGAGACGGAGGCCGTAAAGGAGCGTGCAGTTTCGTGGCGTCTGTAACCACTGCAGCCCTAAGTAACGGTGCTCAACGGCACCGCACGCTGCGGGTGCAGTCGGAGCCTTGGCAAATGGAGCTGTCGAGGAGCGAGGCTGCCGTCACGCTCTGTACCTTCAAACAACACCGAGCAGCACAACGGCCACAGCATCACGAGCTGTGGACTCTTCCTCTCTAGCAGGCTGATTTCCAATGCTCTGTTTGTCACCAGCAACAAGAAATGACGCGCTCCCCAGACAGCCCTGGCACATAACAGAGAAACCTGCAGTCTCTCTGAAGGCGAAAGTATCTGTCCGTGTCACCCGGCGGAGGACGGTGACCCCAGCCCAGCGTGCGCTGTCATTGCACCCGCACAGCAAGCGGCGCGAGGAAATGAGCAGCACAGAGAGGCAGCTCCTGCCTCGGAATCGATTTCCCTCCGGGCAGGCCCGTAACCCTCCCCTGCGAGACGCTGCTGCTGGGCAGTGGCAACGGCTTTGACAGCCTCCCTGGAAGGCAGCAAGTAGAGACCTTGCAAAAGCCACTCGGGCTCACCTCGGATGAGACTCAGTGTGGGAATATGCCTTCAAAACAGGAATTTGGAGGCGCTCTCTTAAAATACTCGCAACCATCGCACTTTCTTGCAAACCTTTCTTCGTTTTTGTTTTTAATTGCACCAGGAATGAGCTTTCCTGGGACTACTATTTTAAGAGTTTAGGCCCAGAGGAAGTTCTGCCAAGTGCTAGTAAAACACAGTGCCATTTTAAAATTGCAGTCGCACAAAATTGCTGCTTAGCAGAACGATTAATGGCTGGGCAGCCTGTCTCAAAGGGCTGCTTTACACAAGCTAGAGAAATGGCCACAAGAACATGGAGCGGTCACTGCTCTGACTCCTCATAGCCTTAGAACATCTCCACATTCATGAAAATCCCAGAGAAAAGCTCTGCACCACTGCTATTCAGTGTGAATTTGGTTATGATGCTGAAAGATCAGATGGGCACTGCTGCAAGTCTCTTCATGCCTTGCTACAGCTCCAGAACGAGGCTACAGCAAATAATACACGATGTCTCCCAGATATGATTAAGACTCTTTATGCTATATAAATCTGAGCCGAAGTGAGCACCAGAGAATATCACACAGAGATTGGACACGCCAGAGATCATCTCACCAAATCCGATACTCCGGACACAGCAATTTGGATTCAGCTGGAGGTGAGGCTGAAGGAGCAGTGACGGATGATCCCTGGGTCTCGCAGCAGACACATCTACTCTCATTCCTGCAGGACACTCAATGGCCTTCAGTGCTGTCAGCAATAACACGGCCTGCAAGAAGCAGGATAACACAGTTACACCCACCTACCAAATAAACAGGAGTGACGACTGTGTCACGCTCCAGCCCCTCTCCTGGTTCTGCTCTGTCCCCGTGGGGCACCTCCAGGTGAAGGGAGGTTCAAGGGGGGCTGCAGAAGGCAGCCACACGCGGCCAGGACGGCGCCGCTCGCCCCTCTCGCTGTGGTGCCTGCGCCCAGCACGATGCCCTGCAAGGTCCACACGAGGCCCCTTAGCAGCGCTCAGCGACGATGAGGGAGGCAGTAAATTCCATGGGAACCCCGTTTGGCAGAGTTATCAACAACCCCATTAATGACCAGGTGCAATTTACAGCAGAGGGGCAGGAGCACAGAGATGCAGACTCAGGTGAGACAAGAGATAACGCAGAATTATCTCAGCGGCGGCGCCTCCCCGTAACCGCCTCGCGCTGACGCTGGGGCCCCACGATCCATCACAGACGGGGCTGCTGCTTCCTAAAGCAGCACGCAGGAATTTTTAATCCAAGGTCCCTCCAGCCCCATTTCATGGCTTACTTCAAAGTTGTCTTCAATTTTTTAAATTTAATTCCCTATGAGTTTATTCTAACAGCAGGAACCACTCCCCTGAAAACGCGAGCTGCCGCGTTTCACTGCGTTACTCACACTCAGTTATGGGACTGCCTTCATTAAACACGGCTACGCAGAGAGGCACAACGTGCAGAACAGATTCACCCGGGATAAACCCGGCTGCTCCTCCTCCCTCCGTGCCCCAGTGACCCGTGCCCAGCTGCCCGGGTTCAGGGCACACACAGCAACACAAGCAGCAGGAGCAGCCCTTGCACAAATATAAATCACCCCACCAAGCCAAACGCTCTAACTGTAATGCACCAGGCAGACTTCCCTGCTAACAACATATCTGACTTTCACATTAATACATGAAAAACACTGGAAGGCCACAGAAAGACACATTTGAGGCTTTCAAATTCTTTAAACAAATTGTTTTCCTTTCAACATGAGCTCATCTTCAGGTGTCTGTGTGGGAGGGCAGACAGACGGTTACTCAACTGAGGAACTTTGCTAACAACAGTACACGTGGAAAGGCCTCTGAGCCATCTGAGATCCCGGAGATGGGCTTTAGACCAGGCAAAAATTCCAAGCGCACGACAGACTATGGAAACATCATCCCAGGGAGCGGCTCGGATGCAGCTTTCCTGTGGTTTTGCCTCTGCTTGGATTCCCAAGCCTCTCGCTGATGAATTTAGCCATTATCCCATGAATAACTAAAAAGCCCAAGGTGCACATTTTTATACCATATATAGTGCTAAGAATGTAAACTATGCTGGGAATGAAAAAAAGATGAATGAACTTATTTTATTTGTAGTTTTAATTATCGAGTGAATTCCATTTACCACCTAGAACGTGAATATGTTTTATTACAACAATAAGCCCCAGGCACGAAGCCAAAAAAGACCTACCAAGCAAAAGGGAGGGGCATTAAATTTTGCTGGCTTGTGCTGCAAGCACTTGACATTTCTCCATTTCATCTCCTAGCTGCAACATCATAAATAATCTCAATAAACTGTTGCATACAACCTGGTCAAGTTGAAACCCTACCCTTTAGATTTATTTCAAGTATACTCTGTCCTCCAAAGCTGCTGGGAAACAACAACTTATCACCGCCAACCTATTTCTGGAACCTACACCATCGAGAGCATGAACAAGCTGGTCCCATTGGCTTCACTTTTGTCATCACTTTTTGGACATTATTTGTTCTGTCAAAAGCAGAGACCACATTAAAATGCAAGAATGTGTCTACATTTTTCAGTTCGTTTTGTACCACTCAAGAGAACAAAATACTCCCTGCTTCATATTCCAATACTGGCCAATCTTCTTCTACAGCTTTAATCACAGAAACCAAATTGACTTGCATTGAAGTATTTCAAAGAGTATTTCAATGCAAGACTTGCATTGAAATATTTCAAGTTCTCCTGCGGAAACTATCAGCCTGACTTCACATGCTTTTGGTGAGCACCGAGCAAAACTCAGCTGAGGGTGCTTCTCCTGGCGGGCACTTGCTAAAATATGTACACGTGTGTTCCTGTCTTCCATGCAGATGAATCATGTTAACAGGATTGGAACTTGGACTTTCCAATTTGTAAACAGTTCTTAGCTAAAAACAAGCTGCAGAAGTGAGGGGCACAGTCTGCTCTGTCAGTCCAGGTGGAATCAGTGAGACCACTCAGTCTGGGCACCCTGCGCCTTTGTGGAGAGCACAGCAACCACTTGGTGCAGTTGTTCCATACCTGCCCAGAAACCAAAACTGTGCCATCATAATCCAGAGCTAGGAGTTACGGGCTTGAGATAAAACTCCAAATGTGATGGAACTAATGGTAAGATCACGGTGGCTGGTAGCAAAGCGTGGTAAGGGTGATCAGACCAGAGACAGGGCAGGGTCTGCGGAGCCGAGACGCAGCCTGGTGTGCACAGTGCCCCAGGACAGAAGGCTTCATGCTGCCCCATGACTGATGCTGTCAAAGCCATCTGCAGGAATTAGGACACATATCTTCCAATCATCTTAACGGAAAATGTTTGATTAAATCCTCCAGACTGTTTTGAAGAGAGAAATATCTCAGCAGGTTGGATGCTTGAGCTTTCATTTTAATATTCACATCTGCATGGAGGCCCCAGGTCAGCAAATCATTTAAACGTGTGCTTCAACATGCAACAGCCAGTATGTGCTCAAAATTAAATAAACCTTAACTAAACATATAAGCGTCGCACAGAGCGGCGATGGGCTCGCTCGCAGGGCTCCTGTGCCAAGCTGGGGCCCAGAACGTGCACGAGGCTGCCGCAAGGAAGTCAATATTTTGACAACAAATACCGCCGTGTTACCGCACTTATTCTTATAAAGAGAGGAAAGGCAATAAAGGCAATCCTGGAGACACGCTCCGGGACACGCTCACATCTTGGAGACATCAGATACTCGTGGATCTTGGCTTTGTCGTGCATATTTTGGGTTCCAGATCAGGGATCTGAGAACCAAGCTGGAAAAACGGTCCAAAAACTCCCTTCAGGATCAAGTTTTTGAGGAAAAATGACCTGCTGTATCTGATCTCAGACTCGAGCACTCAGCTATCTGAACAACTCGAAGTATTTACATCCTGTCAGTCTATTCTCACTCCAATCAGCACAAGAGTTTGACAAGGAATCAGTGACTCCATGCTCACAAAATGCTGGCCTCTTTTTAAAGCCAAACAACTACTTGGGGCTGTATTTTAAAACTCAGATCCCAACATCACAGATACAAAAGCTTTTTTATTTGCACCCAAGGTAGACAGCAGGTGTTCAATTTGAACTGATGTGACGATGAGGCAGGAGAGAAAGGCAGCAGGGTTCACGTAACCAGGGGGCCTGTATGGAAAAAGTGCTGAACGGACAGGGCCCGTCTGCACTGCAGCAACCAGGCGGGCTCGGAAATCCTGCACCGGGGCTAGTGGCGAGACAGTGGCACAAACTTCCACCACCTTCCTGGGGTGGAAGATGCAGTCTGAGCTGCATCCGTGTTGTCCCACAGACAGACATCCAGCTGCTGTCAAAAACGAAACCCATCCAGGTCAAAACTCTGAATATAAAATGAGTTTCCTTCAATGCATTTCTGGGTGCAGATGCAAAACACCCTTTTTGGAAAGGGAAACTCACTTTGGTGCATCCGAGTGGTGCCACTGACAGCGCCTCGGCTCAGCTCCACACTGGTGGCTGCTCCACGGCTTGCTGGCTGTCTCGGTGGGGATAACGATGCAGCCCGAGCAAGCGGGTTCAGGCACCACTGAAGGCAAAGCAGGACAGAAAGCACAGGCAGAAGCGCTGCCTCCTCCCGCACAGGAACCACACGAGCACCTTGGAGAAGGTACTCGTGTTTAAGGAGAAGGGCAATAGGTGCCTTGAGGGCTTCCGAGAACTCGGCTCCAGCAGCTCTGCTGCCCCAAGCCTCGTCCGTCCCTCCCTGGGGCTCTATCCATTCCGAGTGGATGGATGGTCTGCACGGCGGCGCTCCCGAGGGCACGAAGCGCCGACAGAGGCGAGCGAAGTGACCTGGAAACGACAACGTGAAGCAAAGCGAGGAGCAACGAGGAGGTGGCAGAGTAGAAAGGCTTGCACGGTTACATGGACAAAGCCCACCGAGGACAGCGAGGGGCTTTGTCTGCTCCAGCTACGCGGCCCTGCTACGTGTCTCCTGCTTGGGCCAGAGCTCTGGAGATTGGCAGCCAGAAGATTAATACAATGCTGCTCAGAAGCGGGGGCTACACGGAGCAGGAAGAAAATCGCTGCTTGAGTTTTCTGTCACGTAGAACAGCGCAGTGAGGAGCAGAGAGGCAGCATCCCGAGCACGGCGGCCGCTTCCTGGCAGCGAGCGCAGAGTGGCCCCGCTCGTGGCGGCTTCAACTGCAGCTCCTCACGCTGAGCTCCCTTTTCACATCAAGGAGCAGCAGGAAGAAAAATTAAATCACGTAGAACAACCAGAAGGGACTGGTTGTAAAAATCAAAGACCAAACCTGTTTTTTTTTTTCTTTTTTTAAAAGCAAAACTCTTCATGATAGATGATGCTTTAAACACTGCAAGATAGAAATAGTTCCCTTAAATAGGTGCCAGTTAATTAACAAGCCTTGGTAAGAGAGAGCGTTTCCTCTGCAGCAGACTAGAGACTTCCACTTGGAAAGTACACGATGTTAGACTGGAGAAAGGTCTATTATTCAGGAATAAAAAACTGCCCACAGGAGGGTTCATGTGAAAATAAGTATTCCGAGAATATCTTCATCCAGGAATACAAGCAGTGAATTTTCAAGCAGAGATTAAGCAACCTTTATACACACACACACACAGGTATCGCTTAAAGGAATTAGTACTGTAAAAGACTAAGCTTCTAGCGGCCAAAGAAACGCTGGTAGCTGGGCCTGTGGGTTAGTCCCAAAGCTCAGGAGACAGCGGCTGCCACGCTGGAACTCACAGCGCGGTGGCACCGGCCAGCCAAGGGCTGCTTCCTCTTGCCAACCAACCCACGGGCGTCCCTTCCTCAAGCCAGCAGAGGAGGGTCCTGAGCAGATTTCTCACTCAGAAATACTGTCCGAGTTATTCTCCAGAATAACATCATCACTGTTACCTCCTAAGGACCATATCTCTGAGCTGTCCCCTATGAGCAGCCAAAGTCAGTAGGAATCCTTCCTACATAAACATGATAGAATAGACACTTAAGGCACATACCAAGCATTTTACTGTGGTTTGGGAGAGAAAAGAAATATAAAATTTGGAGTTAACATTCCTCATGGAATGAGATTAGAGATATTTGTTTTACGCCCTACTTGAAACATCACAGCAATTTTCATCTGGACTAATAAAAATAAACCAGAAGCTGATCCTCCATGCATTAATATCACGATCTCGGGCAATAGTGCCAGTGTTTGAGACACACGTGCCCTTTGGAGGCCATGTCACAGAGCGAGCTGAATTTAGGGGCTGCACTGTGCATGAATTTATTACATCAGTTCTTTGCCAAGACCCACAAAGGCTCAGACACATGGGCTGGAGTCCTCCACTCCCAGGGCTGGTAGGCAGTGCTTGGTCACGCTCTTTCTCTTTCTATCACATGCCTGCAGGTGTTTTCTTTAGAAAATACCTGTTTCATAGAGTCTTGACACTGTTTTCATATAACTCATACAAATGTCCCACATTTTTCAAGTGGCATCATAAAATGCAAGGCCGCACATGCCACAAGCACTGACATATTTCACTAATATAACCCAGTAGCACCATATACAGAATAACCTACTATTCTTTTTTTTTTCTTTTTTTTTTTAATGAAAGATAAACGATCCTTTTGTTGAAATGGTGCCTTACAGGAGCAGCATCTCTTTCTAGTTCCCCCTAATGGGGACTGGGGGGTCCTCCCTGCTCAATCAGCCAGGCAGGGGCAGGTCGACCTGCCTGGCCCCAGCACTTGGGAAGCAGGAGTCTGGAGTAACGCAGAAGAACAAGGGCCAGGCCACCTCTCCCCTCCCCAGACTGCAGATAACGTCAGATTTGTGCAGTATTTTTTTGCTCTCCCAAGGAAGGGCAGAGGAAGAGCCCAAGAATTAGGGAACCTGGCTGGGTTTTGGGGTATCTGCCGTCAAGTCTGAGCTCTGCTTTAGAAGAGGGGCCTCAAGACAAGACCCACAATCTCATCGTCCCTCTGCTTCCCGCCTGTCAGGAGGGAGAGCAGGATGTCTTTAACATGGAAGGATGCCTTCGTAAAAGCACTAATTACCATCAGACACACCCCCCAGCAAGGGAGAAATCAGAAGGCATCAGTCGCCTGAAAAGCTTCTTGCTATTAAGCCACTGGTAGAAAATTCTTCAAGTCTAGACCCCGGAACCTGACTTAATTAAATCAATGGGAATTATACATCAATTTATATGGAGCTGAAGCCTAGCAGGAACTGGTTGGTACTGAGCAGCAATAGGAAGCCTCCCTTCACGTGCTCACAGGCTGCGGGTTCCGAACGCGCTCCCACCGCTCGCGGTGCTGCAGGAGCCGGGCACAGAGCTGCCCCAGAGCCTGTGCAGCCCCGCTTGTCACCCCCACGGCTCCCTTCGGCACCCCCGGTGCCACTTGCTGCTCGGAAGCAGCTCTGCTTACAGCAAGCGCTGCCCATGCAGCATCCCCAGCCCGGCCCTGCGAGCACTGCGCACACTGCTCCCTACGTGCGCCCGTAACCGTCACTCGCCACGGGACTCTTCCAAAGGGAGCCTGTCAAACATCACAAGGGAAGGAATTATGAAGACAGATGCTCAGATTTCCGGTGCTATTTACTGAAATACCCATTCATACAATAGATTTTTCTTTTCAAAACACACCGCTGATATATTTGGAAACAAGCTGAAAAGGGTAAGAGTCAGGCTGGGAGGACAGGTGAGAGACAATCTGAAAAACAAAATCCACATGCACTAAAGTCTACCCAAAAATGAAAGCCTGGTTATCCCTAGCAACCGTTAAAAAGTGGTTTAAAGTAGTTTGGAAACACACTTCCAATGGGTGTCTGAATGCAGCTTTAATATACAAACACTCACCAGGCTATTTATATTCCACCCTGTTTCACTTACCCAAGCACAAAGGGCCAGATTCTGTTCTCAGGAAAAGCTCAGATTTTGAGCAACCTGAATGAGTCACTAGATTTACCTCATTTTAACAGATTTCAGAAGATTTACAAAGGAATACTCAATCTCTCCCAGTCCTCGACATACTCAGGCCCCTACTAGACCTGCTGTTGCGCAGACAGCATTTGCTGATTTATTGACTGCAAAATGCTCTGGATCAAGCCGCAGTGTTTGCTAATATCACCACTGAAATTGGCCTTTAATGCTCCACTGCAACTTCCATTAACAAGACAGGAAAGACTCCCATTTTTTTTAATGCGAGTTGAATGAAGTAGCTGTTAGTATATGATCAGGAAAAAAACTTAACACCCAGAACAATCAATCTAGAAGCAGAAACCCACTTCATTCGGGTCTAACTCAGGCCATAGCCGCTCCAAGTCAGAGCAGCTCCAGAGACATAAAGCACCAGGGAACACACCACTATTTACATCACATATTTCACCCCTCTTTCCACTTCCCATAAGAGGCACACGGGTAAGGCCATGGAAGGGACTTCGTGGTGACAGCCCCTGTTTACACAGGCCTCCCTCAGCCACTGTCCTAACAAACTCTACTCAAATATCTGCTAGTCTATAGGAAACTGTGGCACGTCCTTCTGAGCCCCAGAGAACACCAATTTACAATTAATGTTCTTGCTGATTGACCTATTAACAATAACTGTGCCAGAAAGAACAAAAACATTTGTTGTGAGGAAGGTTTTCTATGGAATGGGAAATAAAAACACCCAAACTGTTTCATTAGGGTGACCACTCTTGGCTGTATATTTGTCTGTGATCAAGGTATTTTTGAGAACCGCTTAGGATGTGCTAACAAAGTTATTCTAGAAAACAAAAACAATGCCAGAAAGGGCAATTTCCAAGCGCACAGGAGCTTGGAACCAAGAGCTCTGCAGGTGTTCAGGTGCCTTTCCACCTTACCAAGCAGGAGAGCAATAGGACACTCACACGTGACAATCTGCCTTCCCCTTCCTAGTTGGGTTCATTACTTGGTGACATCTTCTAGCAGATCTTAGCGAGCATCACGGCCAGCTTCTCATCCGAGAGACAAAGAGAGCATCCAACGGGATCTCCGCAGCATCCGATGAACTGCACCAGCTCTGCCATGACTCAGTTTGCAACGTGGGAGCCTCCAAACAAGGGCATCGACACCGAACAGCCAAAACGCTGCTTGCACAGGCATACACTGAAAACAAAGCATCAAGTCCCAGTGCACACAAGGATGGACAGTTTGTGCTGGTTACAGCCACAGAGGCCAAAAGGAAGAGTCCTGCCAGGCCTTGGTGCAGCAGCACTGAGGCTGCCCACCTCGTCCTCTGAGGAGGCACCAAGACGGCCAGCACCATTTACCCAGTCACTCTCCTCGCCACACAAAAATGGATCAATGAATCAAGAAGCTCAGTTTACATCCTGCTTTTTATTTAGTTCTATTGTTTCACTGAAATTTGGTGAGACTTAGACTCTTCTTTACAAACCACCCGTTGGCAGACTTGATTGAAGTGTGCACAGAAGTGCCCACCCATCCAGGTCTCATGCAGTGACGGGTCACAGGATAATTTATATGGTATTTTTCTACACACTCCTGATCCTTCAAAATGATTTTCTATAATGGATCCACTGGCTGCAGTTGCATCTGTAACCTCGGTAAATTATTCCATACTGAGTCATCCTAATGATTAAGTCATAGGTGACCCATGTAACCACAACTTCAGATTCCCATCTGCATGTGGATAAGGAAGCTCCACAGAGCTTCAGATCCACAAACAAGACAACCAGTTTGACTGCAAGGATTGCAAAGACCAGAGGATCTCAACAGTTGTCTTTGCTCTCCACAAGCTCACTAAGCACATGTAGCATCTTGCCTATATTCCTCATTCTGCACAGCAAAAATCCACCGGGAGCAATCCAACATCTGCCATGCAGACAAGGGAGCCTTGATGCTTTCCAAGGGCATTTTCTCCAGGATTATTAAGAAACACCAGAGCAACCAACATAATGGAACAAGGGACCATGCAATGATGCTCTTTGCCCCAAATCTCATCTCCTGTGCAAAAGAACCTCTGTAGCCCTCTGCACTCCTCATTCCTATGCCCTCTGCGGGTCAGGAGCTCAGGAGAAAGCATCAGGTTATTTTGCCTCCTGCAACATGGAATGCTACAGCTTCTTGCACTTGTCGCTTTCTCTTGCATCTGCTTTGGCTTGACAAATACAAATTCCCTGGAATGCGAGCCACAAGCCACGGCGACCAGACTGCACACGCTATATGATGTTTATACACATGCATTGAAACAGAATATAGGACCATCTCCTAAATCACTGTAATCAGGAAATGAGCCGTGAAATGTGTAAACGATGGCACATTAATAATCTGTTTTATAGCTTAAACCAGCATCATTGGAATTTCACAGCCAGACACTTTTAAATGGGTCAAAAACGCAGTAATCGCACTTAACGATCACACTCCAATACGCGCTGCAGCAGGGCCGGAACACGGGAACACGATCTGCATGGATATGAACTACTGGCACGTGGACAAGGGTATTTACTGAATCCCAAGTAATATTTAGTATTTATTTATTAATATTTAATACTTATATCAAGAAACACCTTTCCTAACCAGTCCAAAGGTGCCTTCTTTTTTTCTTTTCTTCCCTTAGTTTTTGCTGTGAAATTAAATAAAAGCACGAAGATCAAGAGCTATACTCGACGTAGCTTCCTTTTTGATGGCACTGCAGATTAGCGAAGGCTCCAGATTTGACCTTTTGTAACTAGTTAGCATTTTGTGGCGAAAAGAAAACCTTTCCCCATAAGGATCGTTTTATTATTAGACTTCTCTATGCACATTTCTGCTGACGTTCTCAGCGCTAAAACACATCCCTTGATATCTGCAAAGGAAAGCCCAAGAATCCACAGACCCATCGCAATAATCATCCAAGCTCCAAACCTGGGAAACACATCAAAGTTTCTCTAAATTTAGACACAGGCTTGTGTTCCCTTTAGGCCAATTGGGCTTCACATACAATAAGCAAGGACAGAAACGGTACAAAGAATCGGTATTTCAGTGCAACAGACAGTATCTGCTAATTAATCCTGTCAGGCTGTTCAGGCATAATGAAAAAGGTCAACCCAGAAAAAAAAAATCAGTATATTCTCTGTATCAAACAAGGAAACAAAGTCAATGTTTGCCTACTGTGGAAATACAAAGTCAGCAGGGGAAACCTTCCGAAGCTACACAAGAAAGCTACAGAGAAATTTTCTTTTCCCCTCCAGTCAAAATTGGCTTCTGCTCCTAAAAAACAAAGTGAGACAAAAGATGAAAGGGCTTCTTTTCTCAAGCCAAAGATGAAGAATACAAAGAATATTAATGACTAACAAGTCTGTCCATAAATGCCATGAGCTTAGCTGCAGAAGCGACAAAAAGGAGGAACAGCAGCACTATTAACTACTTGAGTTTCTGATCTAATGAGTGATGATGAAGGGATGAAGGCTCATTGGGTCATTTGTGGAAGGCAGTGAGAGCTTAGGAGAACATGGGTTCCCTACGGAGGATAAAAAGAAGGTGGGAAGATGACATGGTATATGTGTGAAAGCTCAGGATGATTGTGGTTTATTCACAAAGCAGGTAGTAGAAGTAAACCCAGAATCGGAGCTCGTCTCCTCTTCCACGTTTTTGTGTCACAGGTAAGAGGGATGTCTCCCCTGCAGGAAACACCAGAATTTGGAAATAGCTTTGCTTTTATAATGGAAGGCAGACGTAACTGAATTTTTTTTGAATCAACTACTGTAAGGCTCCCCGAAATATTCCAAATCCACCCCTCTCCTTACATAGTACCTCCAAGGCACACGAATGACAAAACTCTGGAGATGGATGAACCTGCATTTCCCAAAGAAAAACTTCAAAACACACTGGGCTGGCACCGTTACCGACTCCAGCATAAAAGGAGAGAAATCCTTCCAGGCCCCGCAGCCCCCTGAGACCCCAGGATCCGCCAAGGACCCACAAGTGCCACCCAGACACAGGGTGGGCATCTGCTCATCTCCCCGCTTGCACCAAGGCGCACGGCCGCATTTGAAGTTTACACCTTCCCCTTGGAGAAATTCTTGGAGAAGCAGCCAACCAAGAGCAGGCAGTGTGGGAGAAAAACAAGAAAGAGTCGCAGCCAGAAGGGACATGAAGCTAACTTTGGGTTTAGAAACCACAGATCTGTTTGCCAACTCTCATGGCAAACACACCTACTATGTCTATTTTCATTTGCAGGGAATCAGCTCCTCTCACAACATCCAGCCGGGATCCAGGATGGATGCAGGACTTTCTCGGACACTCTACCCTTTGGCAGCTGTTGCTGTTGCCTGCAGACAGACTGTATCCCGCACTGGATCCTGACACAGCAGATGGTATCGGAAGCCCCGAGTTGCTCCAGAGGTTGGTGGGTGGAAACCTGGGAGCGTGGAGGCCGGCGACGCTTAACCGAGTGCTGCCAGAGCCGTGCTGCCCTCCCTGCCTTACAGGGCTGGGAACTGCAAGGGCCAGGTTCGCTGCCAGCCTTGTCCATCACCCGCGGTGGGCTCGGGCAGATCAAACTCTTGCAACATCTCCTTCTGGAAAATGGGGATAATAATGTGTCTCAGCAGCATTATGAAGGTTCTTTAATGCTTGTGAGCACTTTGAAGATAAAAAGTATGAAGAGAGCAATTAGCAGAGGGATTTCTGGCATGGAGAGGCATAAACCTAAAGTGTTCATATCATATACTCTTAGATAAGCATAGTAGCAGATCAGTTTCCTGAATCCCTAGTGGTTGTGGGCTCCATCCTGCCAACGTACCAAGCACTCAGCCTTTGATCCAAAAAAGGAGCCCAGGGAGAACATTCACATGTTTAATGTTAATCATCTGCTTAAATCCTCTGGATCTATAAAGTGAGTAAAAGAGGAAAGTGTTCCCCAGCTCCATGAGCAAACCTTCAGTCACACAAGGAAAGGCCTATGCTACCCGCCTGCTGTGCTTCTGCATCCCTAAAGAAACACACAGGTGGGAAGAGTATCTGGAGTGAGCTTGCTTTGGCAAAAGCCCTACTTCCAGCAGGGCTGGCATGCCATTATCAGGAAGAAACACTCCCAGGTGCTGAACTACTGTTCCCCAACAGAAGGAGTCCTCAAGAAAAGAAAGGAAAGAGAACTACCTGAATGCTAAGTCAAAAGCTTTACAATCCTCTTGAACACTTGTTCATTTTGAACACACCACTGCTCTGTCTCATTGTAGCTATCTCAAACATCTACATCATTTTTATGTTCTGCTAAACTGCTGGCCCGGTAACATCAGGATGTTCAGAAGTCTCTCCTCTTCCATCAACCCCATCTCAACCTAGTTCCTGCAGGTGCACCCAGCCTACACCGACCACAGCAAGAAGACAACACTGCTCTCACACAGGGGAGCTCTAGATGGCAGGAGCAAACACCCAGGGGCACCAAGTGCCCAGCACAGATGCGCTGCTGCAGGGTGACAGCGCCTCAAGCCTGGTCCATGCAGTGTGGACATCCCCAAACACGTCAGTATCTGGAGCACAAACAAATAACGGGCTTCCAGAGACAACTTTCAGACTCTGTTAACAAGCACGTGGAGTGCAAAAAGCCCCAGGTGATTCAAGGACCGCTACGGGCCACACGCTGGTCGAGCCGATCTGCAGCCATCACCCCAGGTCCCCAAAGCGGCTCCGTGCTTAGGCAGCAGTGTGAGAAGCACAAACCACTCTTACTGGTCTAAATCAGCCAAGAGGCTCAATAAGGTTGTTGATTATTTCTAAGGTCTTAAAAATAAACCGTTTTTAATATTATTCTTCCCAAATTTGATTAAAACCACTTTAAATCTAATCAACTGAACATCGTTAGGTAAAGTTGGTTTCACAGTGTAATAGAAATGTCTCTCTTCAACTACCAGTTTGTGTGAGAGATGTGCAGCACTGTAACATTACACACCACTGTTAACAAACCAGAAGGGATGTACAGTCATATCTAGAGTTAGAAAAGCCATTACTTTCCCTGGCTGGCTGAATTAGTGCTATGTAAAACACTGTGCTTCAAGTCAGGCAGAAGCATATATCCATCCTCACCTGCCATAGACCAAAAAACCACAAGTGGCTGCATTGCCCGGCTGGGTGAAGGCTGCAAGAAGCTCAAGGTAAGTTAAGACAACAGTAGAAATGCTGTGTTTTATTTCTCCACCTTTTTGCAAGGAACATTTCTGCCCCATGGCTTGTAGATACTACAGAACAAGTCCCCTACTGCTTCAGCTTATCAGCACGAGTTGGCCAACAACATTACTGGGGAAATCCTCTTGAGAGGGCTAAATAACATGTCCCAGAAGATACCACCGTGACTTTCTTCCCCATCGTTTTCCTGGAGCAAGCAGCACTGTCTCTCCTCGTTGGCAAGCTGTGCAGTGCTCCACCAAATGCCAGGGACCCCAGAGCACCCCTGAACACCAGCCAGGACCTCTTGGACATCCTTGTCATGTGTAAGGAGCCAGTGGGTAACAACAGAGCACACAACCCGTCCTCCTGCCTTTACTCATGCTTTCACCTGCTCCTTCCTCTATCCCAGGCACATGGAGAGGCTCCAGGGAGGCTCGGAAGGCTGCACACCAGCAAGGTGCATCGCTCGGAGCTGAAGCGGGAGGTGCATCCAGGCTGCACATGAGCCCAGTCGCTGCCTGCTCTACACAGCCCAGGTATCGCACAGTGAGAGCTGGATCACGGAAAGATGACTAGGAGAGACCTTTTGTGCTATATCAGCCTAAGAGCAATAATTTAACCCTAGCCAAGTCTCCACAGAGCTGTAGATCTAAGCCCAGAATATCTGCAATGAAGTCAATGACCAGTGTGGAGTCCTTCCAGATTTTGGCTTCAAACAAAGATCCTGGAAGCTACTAAAACGAACACAAGTTTTTGAGCTATAAAATACCTGCCCAGCAAATTTCTTCCGTGAACCACAAGCACCAGTTCTAGCTTTCAGGAGGAGCCCAACAGAGAGCTCCTCCGCACTGGGGGCACGCAGGGACAGAGCCGGCCCCGCAGCCGCCGTGAGGCCGGGGACCCGGTGCGCCTCGCCCGGCTGCTCCGCGTCCTCTTCCCGCCTCTCCGGGGCTTCGTGCCGAGCCGGAGCATCGCCGCGGGCCGCAGCCCGGGCGGCTCCGCGACACCGCGGGCGGCTCCGCGACACCGCGGGGCCGCGCGGAGCTCTCGGGCAGCGCGGAGCGGGGCAGCCCGGCACTGGGGCAGCCCGGTACCGCAGCGCCCCG